>JAIKVB010000596.1:0-22497 GCA_024679045.1 Phytophthora brassicae
CGATTTGCTCAGCGAGGGCGATTTTAGTCTCTCCAGCCTGCGTTTCACCACCACGATACCGATTGTAGTTATCCGAATCCGTGATCCAGTCAATTAGGACGCAGGGAACTCACGTCTGCTGTCGGCCCGTCGTTATGCCATAACACGCGTTTTTTAAATGTGGACGTGGGTTCCAATGCCTTGTTGGCTAGCTTCACTAACGCGTTGTAGAGGCCTGTTGAACGTATTGCCGGCACGAAACAACCCCAGCATGGCAGCTACGCAAGTTACATGAACATCACGTGTACACCCTGGCCTGCTGCAGGTGGCGGTCGATTCGTCGGTTGCTTTGGTGACCTTCCTGCAATCTTTCCACCGACACACTAGCGGAGACGCCAAAATAGGGGTTATTTGGCTGTTCATCAGTCGTGACCGCTTCTGAAGCTACTGTCTCATTGTCCGGTGAGCTGGACGCATATTGAATACTTTCGATTGTAGCGTTGGTGCACGTACGTGCAGCTTCTGTGTCGGATTGCTCGTTTTGCTCGTTTTCGCTGTCCAGAAATCCCTGAAGCATCCCGAGGTGCTGTTCCTGTCATCGAAATGGTGCCAGAGACTGTGACAGTGTGAACTGCGCGTGTATCCTCCATAGTGCCGCTGTGCGGCAAAAGAAATTCTTCTTGTTGCTGCACGCCTAACAGTGCAATTTTTGGTGCAGTTGGGCGAAAATTTCTTGGCCAATCAGAGGGCTGGATAATATTTGTTTCTTGCTGCAGGGAAAAAAATCTCCTTCTTGCTGCGCAATTGACTACCCCTATTGTCGTCAGTCAGGATAGTTGTGTGGACGGACACGAGATGGGTGCCTTCCAACGCGAGAAATGTCTTAATGACGTTGACAGCAATTCTCAGGAGGTAGGACGCCTGGGTCTGGGCTACTTAAACAGTTTCGTGTTGTTCATCGCGATGGAGCTTAGAATGACTTATAGCGGACAATCCCGCCCAGTCGGCTCTTGGTCTGATCACCGACCCTGAAACACTAGTGAAGCGAGACATAGTTTGAGAATGGGCAACATGCTGCCATATGATGCCAGCGCTGGAAACATTCTCTGAACCCCTTCACGCACGTCCGGATGGGAGTTGTCTTTGAAATGGGGAGGAAGTACAGCAAATCGTACGCTGTTAAGCGGAAGACCAGCTACCACTCTGCCAAGAAACTGACCGCCTGCCGCCTCATACCTGAAGTAGCGGTCCTGGACGCCACCAAGCGACCAACCACAACGTAAACACACACTTATGATATATGGCCCTCCCGTACTCCCGTTACACGCAAATGTAGCCACACCCTTTCGTACGGAATGAGTACCGTAGTTCTTCTCATTCTCGTCGTCATCCAGTGCACGAGAAAATGCCTTGCGGTTTTTCTGAAGAGATCCAGGAAATAGGGCGCCATTGCCTTGACGGGGGCAGTAAGGCCAGTAAATTCCCAGTGCCGTGATACAGCATGTCCACGGTGAAAAAGGATTGGCGTAAACATGACGTGGGTCTTTCGGCCCTTTACCATCTTGGTTGGCTTTGCTCTTATGGAAAACAAAGCCAATACTGTCGTCTTCGTTGCTAATATGACCAGAGTGAATAGTCTCGACAGACTGTGAGCGACACATTAAATTCCACTGCAACGCCAGAAAAAGATGAGAAAATCCGCCATCATTGAGCACGAGCGCCCTCTCATAAACGGAGTAGGGTAACGCCATTTTCCCTGCCATTTCGCCTCTCCTGGACCTTCTTGATTACGCTCCGCTTCAATGCGCTTGAGCCCAGCGAAAAATACTTTCATGTCGTCCGTGTAGGCAATGGGGAGTGGAAGCTTTCTTTGCCTATAAATGTCCTTGATTGCACTTCGATAGCCACTGAGCGTTGTAACCTTCAGCTTGGTATCATTGTCGTTCATCTTAGATAGCAAAAGGCCTCAAAATCTTTAGGAGTGAACACATTGATGTCAATTGCACCACTGGGCTCGAAATACCGGTCGTAATCCACCTTGGAAGCACGAATCCATGCTGCGATACCACGACAGTAACTGCGGTACGCAGTTTGGGTTCTAGTGGTGGTGCATGCACGACGAACGTTCTCACCATTGAGAGGCTCGCTAGCTTGAGCTGGAGATATTGAGGGGGTAGTCTGGGGCGCCACACGCGTAAGAGGTGCTGCCATCGCAGCCTGGTCTCGGAGCATCGAACGCTAGTCTTGGGGGAATTTCGGGAAATGTCTCGGAGCATCGAACGCTAGTCTTAGGGGGATTTCGGGAAATGATGAGCCAATGGCTGAGCACGATTTGGTATGCGACGAACTGTCTTATGTATAGCCAACAAATTTGCATTATAGTCACCCCACATACTGAAACATAGATAACTCATTTAACGTTGATGGTCAAACATAAGACACCTTGTCATACGGTAGCTTGCAAATGCTATGTTTCGTCTTATGAATAAACATGAATCATGGATGCAGACCAGGTGCGAATTATGCGTTCTGTTATGCGGTAATTAGATTTGCGGACTTCTTTTATCGCACGTAACCAAAGGTTACAGTGTAACCATACGTAAAAATGTGTTTAAAACATTTTGTATTCAAAATGTTTAAAACTATCACGTTTTGATGAAATATTCATTTTGTATCGGAATTCTCCCAAAAAATATTGGGCCTGAGTAATGCCCGATTGGAAAAGTAGCGGGTGAAACGAACATAAAAGGGCCAACGGAGGTGAGCGGTTGCGAGCGTGCGTAGCCACAGCAAACCCTCGCGGGGTGCCCGCGAAGCAGGGCCGCGAGGTATTTGCGTAGGCGGGCCCAGCACCGAGCTTTCCCGCGAGCCGAGCACTGTACTCTCCAGGTATTAGAATCTTTTTATCGCAGGAGCGCAGCTACTTCCTTTGCGAAGCAAAGCCATAAGACGGAAATGACATCGGTCCTGAAGAAAGATGGGCAAAAGAGACGTGATGAGCAGTTAATACAAACTTGAAGCTTAAAAACATTATGTGACCACTTGAAGGGGCTAAATAACGAGTGCCAAAAATATTTTCATTTTTGACTCGACAACTGATATTTTTTTTACCGGTATCGATGTGTTTTTAGGGCAGCTCGATCCCAACCAAATTGTCTGGGGGTGGGCTCAAACGATAGGTAAGACGACCCGCTTTCGCTTAACTCGCAATTCGTACATACCGGTAGGTTGCTAAGATTGCCGCAGTCTCATTTGTTGACGATTAATACCACCAAACCTGATCCCCTCGACAGCTGTTAATTACTACGTAGTAGTACTTCGTACTGCGTAGTAAATGGCACTTATGCCGACACACCAAAATTGCGTATGCTGGGAACAAGGGTCTCATGGAGCTTCGCCCCAACTACAGTAATCACTTCATGTTTACTCATACGTTGTTTTACATGTTTGTTGTAGGCAAAGCTGCAGCCTAGCTAGCCTTCATAGAGTGTCACTTCTGGGCGTGACCTGGCCGATTGGCTAGCGTCCGGTCTGCAACCTCGTCCTGAGTTTCCACTGTTTTTTCGGTGCAAACCGCTAGCGGACAACATCATTCGTCGGAGCAGCTCTTCTTGTTCCGCGAGACATTGATCAAGCGACCTTGGTGAGTTATTGGAGCTTAGTGGAGACCAACGGGAGTCGTTACCAGAATTCGACTTGGCAAAATTAGGGTCTTGACTAGGTAAAAGTCCGCTCCGATTTGGAGAATTGAGTGAAGATACCGGCATCATATCCGTCGTGTCAATGACTTCAGTTACTTCCTCCTCGATCATCTTTGCCTCTGCTAAAAGCGTCACTTCCTTGTCATCAATCACGTCCAATCTGGACATGAACGATGTCTTGCCGAAACTTGAGGAAGTTGAAGAAAATCTAGTCGATCGCGGTGATAACTGCAGAGATCGTCCTTCGCTGCTTCCTGTCGAGAAGAAGGAAATGTGGCAACCCTCAGACTCCGTCTCGGAGTGAACCGAGTCGCCGAAATCCACGTCGTTGCAGTCGATCACCGACACCTTTCCGCTCGGGTCAGGCACTGGGACCAGAGCATTGTTGCATGAGTTCCTCATTTTCGTCACACAAAGTACACAAAACTTGGTCTTGACGATCTCAAAAGTCCGGTTTTCCCCCATTGCGCCTTCTTCTTTTGGAGCGTCACGTACGATGGCACAACGACGGCAAATGAGGTCTCCACACAGTCGACAATGGTGACGGCGACGAGTAGGTCCGAATTTACGCGAACAAACACTGCAGCTTTTGCGCGAGCTCGACTTGGCCCAATTGTCCCTCCTCACCACTCCCTGCATGAGAATCCGCCGTGAATCCACGAAGACAGCCATATTCATGAGAATATTCATCATTCGTTTGTAGTATGTGGCGGTCACTGCAAGACCATTAAAGTTGTTTTGAGACAACATGAAGAAATCGGTGACATTGGGCTGGTTCTCTGCAGGACGCGAGATCCAAACGGTGTTGAGTCTTATACGTTTGGTTCGCAGTTTCTTAGGTAGATCAGGACACTCTGGGATATCAAGCGGAAGGGTGACACGTACACCGACGTCTCGACCACGCAGATCCTTCGTATAGATAAGGTACTCCATGTAGCAATTGTCACGCTTCTTAACGAGCGGCGACGGGTTCAAACACGTCCACTTGATGCCCATGTAAAGACACTTTTTCTTGGATGAAACTGTGTGGATATTCTTAAGCACAGCTGCGTCTGTAGCATATCCAAACATGAACTGGTTCCAAGCGAAAAGCTCGGCGGATGTCTCGGCGTAGAAGAAGTCGATGAAGTGACGATAGTTGCCATTAATTCGGCCGAAAATACGTGATTGACTGACTGTAGGGCTGTATGGCGTCTCCTTTTTGATAGTCGTGAGACCTTCCACTTTGCCCACAACACTCCACGGTGAACGGTACACTGGGTAATTTCCTTTGGCTTCGTGCAGTTCGTACTCAGCCAACGCGTTCTTGACGATCTCCTGCAATTGACTTTCGTAGTTCTTGATCTCCTTAGACGTCAACTGGATCTCTGGGAAATAACCATCGGGTAGTGGGAATTGACCGCCATTGTCCTGTAAAATTTCGTCACTGGGAGTTTTATTTTAAATAAGGACGAAAATTAGTCAGTGACTTAAGATACAGAACAAATTGCTACGTCGGACTTGTGAATTCGTAAATTTCAATGCTCGTACCGGCCAGAAGAATTCGAGTTTGAAAACGATGGAATGTCCTGTCGTGGCATTTCAAGCTCTTTGCCCCTTTAATCAGAGAGGGTTTTTTTCCTTGATGGCGACAAAGCTTTGATCGCTATTTGGCTAAGTTGAGAGTGAACTGAATTGGGCGACCTCCACATCTCTTGATTCGACGTGGCTACATATTGGACTGACTCGTTCCACAGTGGGACAAGCTCCAGGTAACTTCTATCAGATGGGGGGACCTTGTTTTTCCTTATGATCTGGCCGATTTGTATTTGGCCTACAGCAGGTCAAAGTCGTTGGACACCTTCGATGTTTTCTATGTGCTTTAAATGGAAGTGATGGCTCGATAACTATTCAATCTTCCTACTGAAAGCGTTGCTTCTAACTTTGCTACTTCATGCATATGATTGTCATTTTTTTAGAATCGCTACATGTACTACTGGTATTGCGCTGGTCGTTCTTGCTGTCATCAATAATAGCCGATTACATACTGACTATCTGGAGAAATCCTGCCACCTGGGAGCAGTTCAACGATACCGGTAACCGATTACATACTGACTATCTGGAGAAATCCTGCCACCTGGGAGCAGTTCAACGATACCGGTATTTATAGGAGAGTGAGTATTTTGCCCGACTGGAAAAGGAGCGGATGAAACGAACATAAAAGGGCCAAATGACTACCAAGTCGGTGGATTGATGCTCGATCAGGTTCAGCAGGATATTATATACATCAAGTAATAAGTTGGCCAGGGTTATCTGTATTTATAGGAGAGTGAGTATTTTGCCCGACTGGAAAAGGAGCGGATGAAACGAACATAAAAGGGCCAACGGAGGTGACCACAGCAAACCCTCGCGGGGTGCCCGCGAAGCAGGGCCGCGACGTATTTGCGGAGGCGAGCCCAGCACCGAGCTTTCCGGCGAGCCGAGCATTGTACTCGCCAGGTATTATTAATACTTTTTATCGCAGGAGCGCAGCAACTGCCTTGGCGAAGCAAAGCCAAAAGACTGCAATGACATCGGTCCTGAAGAAAGTGGTCAAAAGAGACGTGATGAGCAGCATTGTTTGTCATTGCCTTGGTTTTGTTTAACTCTAGTCGGCTACTATTAATAGTATATCCATAACAGGATACATTGCGGACAGGAATGATAGCCTTCGCAAAACTACAATTGAATACTTCGAAGTATAATTTATCCTTATATTCGATTTTATCTGATAGGTTTAAATTCATGGGTGGCTCCGTCATTCCTGTCGCACTTGTACCTACCGGTACCGGTACATGTACCGGTATAACTCTCAATATATGAATATTTAATGAAAGGCCATGGATTTGGGAAAATGAAGCTATCCGGATACAGTACTTCAATATTTAATATTGAGTTCACCTGCTACATTTTTTTAATATCTGTGGCGGTTGACCCATAAGTTAGATACGCTCATATGGTAATCAATATCAATACTCCCTGCTATTGTCTTATACAGTACATGTATCTGCAACATTGTTCAATCAATCGCTCGAACACATTCTGGATTGTGTTCGAGCGAGAGAGTAGACGGTCATTTCCAGTACATGTAGGGTGGACAAGAATATGCTACCGTTAGAATGCTCATCTCAACATTAAAAATTAACCTGAAATATGCAGCTCAAATAAAATTCAGAGCGCTTTGGTAACTACAGTAGCTTCGGGTCGTAAGAGCTACATGTACAGGCCTCTGATTTCAACGCTAAATAATTTAGACATAGAGTTTCGTGATGGCTTCAAGTCTGAACCCGTGTTGGCATCAAGTCCGAACAAGGTAAATAGTGGCAGCGTCAAGGTGACAGTGAAAGTCATTTACCTCTGATAATTTACATTGTAATTATTACATTTACCAGCGCATCTTCTCCGTGTGCCCACCGTGCAAATACCGGTAGGTGAAATAGCATGGGATAAAGCACCGACAATTCTGGGAGCGAGACCGAGCGTCGTGTCATGGGCGCTCTCTGTACTGTATATGGGTAACGACAATTCTGGGAGCGAGACCGAGCGTCGTGTCATGGGCGCTCTCTGTACTGTATATGGGTAAGTGCAGGCAAACAAGCCAGTCTCTTGGCAAAAATCTTGGCAATCGAAACCTGTTGACCAGAGAAATTTACGTAACCAGGAGTTGGTTGATGGTCGGACATCAAGGACTCAACAACCGAATGCACGTGGATAGTATTCAAAGCTTCCTACGTCGAGTATTGTCAAAGTGGCGGCAGTTTTCAACCTGTGACTCTTCAAAAATCATCTAGCACGTCGAAGATGATTTCATCTACGATGGAGCCTTTTGTTGTGACTACGAATGAACAAACTGGCGACTGTGTGCATGAGCGACTTCTGCTGCACTGGGTGAATTCATTGCCGCTTACAAAGTGCTTGTTGGTCGAGGAGTTGCAAGATCTGCGATTTGGTGACGTATTGCTTGAGATTGTGGCATGGTTGAAGGTACATTATCCTATAGATAAGGAGGTGTTCTTTATGTCTGACGCTCTGTGGCACGTTTCTTCGATCTTTGAAGTGCATTTCAGCCGATACACTGTATGTCACAGAAGCAGCAGAATACGATGGTTTTGACAATGATGAGGTTTTAAAGCGGCTCCGTCGAGTTGTTCAGTTTGCTGCGAGTGAATGTCTTAGTCAGGACGAAGACGCCATGTACATCGTAAACACTACACATTGTGCTACACGAGTGATGGCAGGCCAAAACGATGCAATTTGCGCAGTGCTCAATGTGCTCAAGCGTTTAAGTGTTAAACGTTTGCAGGAACAAGAGTCGACTGACTGTAAAGCTGCTCTTCGACGTCGTCAAGTTTTGCAGGAGATGACCAAACAATATTTGCATTCTAAAGACAACGTTTTACATGACAAAATGACGCTAAGTATTGAGAAGAGTGAACGCACGGAAAAGCAAGTGCATCCATCTTCATTACGACGTCAGCATATGGACACGAAAATGGCGTCGAAAACCATTCAAGAAGCAGAAGTTGTATCTAGCAAAACGATGCGAAGAAAGAGGGCGCAGAGCCGAAGATTAAAATGTACCTCACCTAAGATGAAAACTCCACGTTCGCAAAATACCAGCAGCACGAAAGCAATCTCGGGTATATGCTTCGATGAAAAAGGACTTCGAGTCTATGGCATGTTGGATCCGACTGCTACATATCAACCTCCTGTCGAAGCATCCGACGGTTGTTTTCCTACTGATGATGAAGTAGCAGTGCGAATCTGTAACTGGATTCAACTAGTTTTGCAGATTGAAATTTCCATGAACGAGATTTTTGCAAAACGAACGGAACAATGGCGATTAAATCCACCTCGAAAGGTTAGACAAGTGTTTCTGAGTGGGGTGTTGCTATGTCGTATAGCTGGTGCATCCACCTCGAAAGGTTAGACAAGTGTTTCTGAGTGGGGTGTTGCTATGTCGTATAGCTGGTGCCATCATTCAACGCTGTAGAGGGCAAATTCACTTGAATATTGCCGAAGCCGAAGAAATAAAATTTGTATCGGAAAATGACCCACAAACACCTGAAGAGAGAAGACACAATTTGACATTAGCTCTAGCTGTTTTTAAACGATTTCGGACAAACACCTGAAGAGAGAAGACACAATTTGACATTAGCTCTAGCTGTTTTTAAACGATTTCGGGTTTCAACTGGTGCTTTAGACTCGTTCGCGTGCTTGCAACAACCTGGAAAAACAGTCTCGCCGAAAACGATTTGGTCGGCACTGGATGAAGTTTTCAACCGAGTTGAGCGACTTGCTCATAAGGAAATTGCACACCCTGACACATCTCACGCTTACAGAAATCACGATAATGCTACAGTTAGTACAGTCGTGAATGAGACTCCTAGTAGTCCTAAGCACCCAATTCCTCCTCAGCTCCAAAGAGAAAAACTCGAAACAACGGAAACGAAATCTTCTCAGTTTGCTCCATTGAAGCGAAGTATGCCATACATCACAAGCGAGCAGATCCAAGTCGTAAACGAGTGGCTGACTCGTGTTGGACTCGACATGACAAAGGTACCTTAATATCATCAGTGTTTGTTTGTGAAAACTAACGCTAATTTACCTGTATGTGCGTTTCTATCATTCAGTCAGTCAGCCGTGGGGTGCTGCACGATCCGATGCGTAACGGTGTTTTGTTCTGGTAATCTCAGTGATGTATAAACTGAACTTTTAGATGATTTATCTAATCTTGTTTGTGTATTTGTGTCAGTTCGCTACTGACGCAGGTTGTGAAAAAGACACCCTTTTCATATTGTAAGGCTCCTCGTACTCTGAATGATATTAGGTAAGTCGCTTCTTTCTCAAGGTGAAAATTGTAGTAAGGCTCCTCGTACTCTGAATGATATTAGGTAAGTCGCTTCTTTCTCAAGGTGAAAATTGTAGAAGTACAGACACTTTTTTGCTGATTTGTACAGAGCGAACATTTTAGCTGCGTTTAAAAGACTAGGCGACTTCCCACAAGAACAAACTCTGCGATGTTACTTGACTACGTCCGCTGAGAAAGCTGTTCTTCAGTAAGGCTCCTCGTACTCTGAATGATATTAGGTAAGTCGCTTCTTTCTCAAGGTGAAAATTGTGGAAGTACAGACACTTTTTTTGCTGATTTGTACAGAGCGAACATTTCAGCTGCGTTTAAAAGACTAGGCGACTTCCCACAAGGACAAACTCTGCGATGTTACTTGACTACGTCCGCTGAGAAAGCTGTTCTTCTTGGAAATCGACAGATCTGCTACGGGATTTTATGGCATTTATGGCAAATTAGTCACTCGAAATTTGGTTTTGAGGAACCCAGTGACGGTTGTAAAATTTCGCCAAAAGTTCATAAAACTAGTGCGGGAGTAGATGCTGATGTAGCAATTGATCCATCGCCTCCGATGAAATTGTCTCCACTGGTGCTTGATATCCCAGCCGTCTCGTTGGCAGTGCAGGAGAATTTCACATTGACTGGTGACTTGAAAACGTCATTTTGCGTTACTTCTCACGACACATTTCCTCGTTTCGTAGCCTGGGAACATGATCCAAGTGGTGACCAGAGCGACAACGATGTCTTTCCTGTACCAAGAGTACCTTGTTCCAGTCCGGTTTATAGTGCTGGTGCTGATTCTTTTTCGTGGATTGGAAACGAGAAAGAAGAGAATTTTTCCGACACGGACGACATTTTGCCAGTTCATTCACAATACGATTCGAAGGAGAGCCGTGATTTTGGTCAGAAAGTCGACACAAGGGCTCCAAGCATTGAAATAGAAGAACTATCAGGTACGTGTACTCTTCATTCAATACCGTGTATACTTATCACGCATAAACTTGCACAGTAGCTGCCCCATTCACAGCACTTCCGGGTCTATCGGGTTTACCCACTCACGTCAAGAATAATAGTGCATCGATGATGCTTTCGCCGATCAAAAAGCTTCCGGTAGATTCCCATGAAGAACAGAACTCTAAGCAGTCACAAATTTGTGTGGAGAAGATTGTGGCGTGGCTGAAGCGGTTGGGCATCCACCTCAAGGAAACATCTACTTATCATGTACGACTAAAGTCATTAGCACAAAACGTGTCACCATTGCACTCACTCTATACACCGCAGGACCCATCCGCCAAACTGACCGAGTTCCAGTCAGGCGTCCTACTGTGTTGTATTGTCGAAAAGGTAGAGTTCATCCGTGGTATCCCAGGCATTACGCGTCCATCCAGCAAGAACCCACTTAGCAAAGCCAGTGCTCTTCACAATATCTCAAAAGCATTGGCTATTCTTCAGCAGAAGAAAGTGAGTTACACTGCTATCTTCACCCTATTTCAAACAGGGTACAACACCTAACATAAACTGGTTGTTTTTGTCCAGACGATGCCACGAGCCAACGCCATCTACGCTGGCACCCGTTCGGTCATCCTCCAGCTTCTAGAACAGATTTACAAGGCGTACGGCCACCATCTCGTCCCTCAACGACCCATGCAACAAAACTGACTTACGCAATGTATGTATGAAAATCTATAGCCGCATCATCATCACCTTCCATCATCTACTTCTGTCGCTGCTGCTTCCAGCGATAAACAGCAGGCATACCGTTCTCTCCGTCCTTAACCTTAAACTTCTTGCCCTTCGCCTGCACTTTGCGTTCCAGATCGAGTTTCGAGCTCATGTGTCCGATCTTGTTGGCACGTTCCAGTCGGTCCTTGAGTTCCCTGTACATGGCGTCCTTCTCCACCTGCATCGTGTACTTCTCCTTAGGGTTTTTAGCCATATCAGGCAATTGCAATTGCTGCAGTTCCGCCTTACGAAGACGGTTAAACGCTCTATCCACCAGCTCTGGCGCCGTGTCAAAGTGTGTAGCCACATCAAAAGTATCCACCTCTGCACTCTCGTCCACAAATACTGTGTGCTTGTTGTTCTTGGGAGCGTCTACAAAGTGGAGACCGCGGTTGAGCTTCTCGGCCTTGCGCAAGTCCACGGCGCGTTTCATGTGCAAATACGCTAAATCCTGCGTCTTGAGCGAGCGCAAAGCCTCCGAGTCCAGCTGTTGCAAATGGTTGCTCGTGGATATGTGTACACCCCCCTGCGTCTTGGCGTGCGTCATTTTGTGGTAAAACTCGTCCGGATTGCGAAGCGAAGCCTTGAGACGCAGTGTCTGGAGTCGCTTCTGCTTGCTGTTGTAGTCCCGCGCACGCTTCACATAGTCCTTGTGTTTCTCCAGAAGACCTAGCTTTTTTCTGTCGCGCAACTGTCCACGCTCCTTGTGCTCACGCCGCTTCACCACGTTACGCAGCGACGACATGATCCCTGCCTTCTACTTGCGGTTTCCTATGTGCTGATTAATGTGTTGATTGGCTGGCAGCTCGAGGACTAGTTTATTGTGTGGAGAACATTAAATATTCAGTTTAATGACTTGGACAGCAAGTGCAATACCGATAGTGACGCAAAAAATAGGTCACGCTCAAAATTAATATGGAGTGCAAAGAGAGCTCAGAATTATCCTAAGGCCCTTGTTCAAGTGCCAGCACAAGTTCTGAGCTGTAAATTCTAGTAATTTGATTGGTCAACAGAAAGTGGTACAATGTACCGATTTGGACTGGTTCTCGTTCTGGAACACCAGTTTTCAGAACACCAACACGAGCTGTGCCAGCCACAGCACACCTGTGCCATGGACCACGAGACAGCAGCAGTCATCGCAGTAATCACTAGTGCGTGTTCATGCGCCTCCGTAGCTGCACTAGACAAGCGCAGCATTCGTGCCTCGCCGACTGGCACTTCTACGTTTCGTAATCGAACGTTCGAGCAAGCTATGCAGGCAACATGTACTAATTGGTTCCACAAGAAGCTTCGGATGAACAAGTCTTCGTTTCTTCGCATCTACAAGATTGTCCGCGACGTCAGCCCTCGGCTACCTGCAGCTAACAGCACTACAAGACTGATCAAGAGAGTAGCTCTGACTATCATCTACTTAGCTCAAGGGTGCACCATGGATGCAGCTGCGTCAATACTTGGAATTTCAAGACCTCGAGCAGTTGTATACATTAACGAGACGTTAGATGTGCTAAGTACTTTAGCATATACGTATGTTGTGATGGGACAGCCCAGCGATCCTCCGGGCATCGTGCGGGGCTTCGAGAAAAAAGCGGGATTTCCTGATGTCGTCGGGGCTGTCGACGGTACGCTGGTGAAAATCCCGCGACCTCACGATTTTGAAGGGTGGTACTGCCGCAAAAACTTCCCTGCAGTCAACGTACAAGCCATTGTGGATCATCGTGGCTACTTTGGCTCATTATCCATTCGAGCAGGCTCCAACAACGACCAGTCATTGTGGAACGGCTCTGGTGTGAAGATCATTATCCATTCGAGCAGGCTCCAACAACGACCAGTCATTGTGGAACGGCTCTGGTGTGAAGAAAAGGTAAGCATGTACGCTTTTGCAGTTCTCACAATTCTTATTTTTGTTCTAACATGTAAACTCTTTCTCAGACTGTCTTCATTTATTCCTCCAGGAAAACATTTACTCGGTGATGCTGGCTATAAGATATGGGCTCATCTATTAACCCCATTTCCGAAGAGCGAGGCAGTCGAAGACGCACGCAAGCGGCTGTACAACAAGCTTCATTCCCGTACTCGTATTGTTGTCGAGTGCGCTTTTGGACGACTCAAAAATCGTTTTAGAGTTCTTCTGGGCAAGCTAGAGCAGAAGTCGTCGTCGCGTATTTGTAAGGTGATCGTGAGCTGCGCAGTGCTTCATAATCTGCTTATTATTCTAGGCGACACATTCATTGTAGGAGAGAACGACCCACTTCTCTTTGCGGAGCGTCCAAGACCCAATGAAGACTTAAACGATCTCGAAAGGCCGCTGTCCCATTTACAAGGGGTAGCGAAGCGCAATGATTTAGCTGATGCATTCTTCATGGTTTGACAACACCGTGGAAATTTAGTACCCCAATGCAGTTCCTGCTATTTTTGTGTGTATTAACTTCAGCCTGTTATGCTAAGCTGTCTTATCTAGTAGGCGCTGCATAAGTTGCAGCTGCAGCTCTTGAAAGCGACGAGTCTCTTGCTGCTGAACTTCAAGAGCACGTGTCTGCTGTTCCATGGCATTGGCAAGAGCACGAAAGTGGTCATCATTGGCGGGGCGACTACCCATTGCAGCTGCAATAGCCGTCATTCCGCTCTCCATTGCTTGCGCTAGCTGCACGACTGGTGCTAGCTTCCCTGGAGAAGCTGCCGGGGCCCCATTCACCTCAACCTCGTCCGAGCTTCCCTCCGTTTGCTCGGCGTTTGTGTCGAGCAGCGTCTCACCACTCAGACCTCCTTTCGATGAAAACGCGTCTGTCAAAATATCCCAGAGTTGATCATCAACTTCCTTGAGCGACGAGGTGATGTCGCCAGTCTTTTTCATTTCTCTTTTTTCTTTTTGATAAATGCACTTGAGCTTCCTATACTTTTGGTATACCTGTTTCATAATCTCTTTTTTCTTTTTGATAAATGCACTTGAGCTTCCTATACTTTTGGTATACCTGTTTCATACGTGCATACAAAATATAGATTAACACATAATACCAAGTTGTCAAAAACTATAAAGCGGGTACCTGATCCTGGGTTATGACTAGCCCCAGCGCCATACCAAGTTGTCAAAAACTATAAAGCGGGTACCTGATCCTGGGTTATGACTAGCCCCAGCGCCTGTGACAGCTTGCTGGCGAAGAACTGCCACGCAAGTGCCTTCTTAATCTTGGTATCCGCAGAGTCGATGCGATTTTTTACTTCATCGTCTCTAAAACGCAAGCAAAGGAGCTCTGCGACCATGGCGTTGCTCCATTTGAGCCGCTTGTCCGCCTTTTGCTTGCCTTTTGAAGAGCGAGTCTTGGTGTGCGCCTTCTCGTTTGACTCTTCTGCAGTGCCGCTGGTCAAGAGCGACACGAACTCCCCCTGATCCTCGCGCGGCACCACCGTGGTGCTGCTGCTTCTGCACGCCAACGACCCTGGTGGCATCTCGCGTGGTGCCATAGTGCCTTCTACTTGGTTAATATGAGGCAGCTGCTGCTCAGCTTCCATCAGTTCGGCGGGCGGACGTGAGCGGGTTCGATGACAGCGAGGAGTACTGTACGTTGAGGGGGGACAGTTCGGCGGGCGGACGTGAGCGGGTTCGATGACAGCGAGGAGTACTGTACGTTGAGGGGGGCTTCACTTCGAGCGCTTTTCGTTTCTGATTTTCTGTGATAATTGGTTGGCCGCACGCAGGGGGGCTTCACTTCGAGCGCTTTTCGTTTCTGATTTTCTGTGATAATTGGTTGGCCGCACGCTAGCTCACACTTGGACAAGGCGCGGTCCCGCAATCTGACAAACAGAAAAGAAAGCTGCCAAAATGCAGCACACCTAGCCCTATGTTGGCCCAGAACTTGTGCTGGCACTTGAACAAGGGCCTAAGTGGCCTGAAGTGACGTGAAGTGGCTGAAAATAACATATTTTTAAACCTGCTTAAACTGATTTTTTTATATTAATTTTGTAATTCGATTGCTAAATATAACGTTATGAATAATTTAATGAAATTACATAAAAAGGATTTAGCCTTTATTCCCCAATAAGAGCGTACCTTAAATTTCAAATCTAGGATCGCGAGAAACGCATTAATAAAAAGGTTCCCATTATGTATGTATTAATAGCTCACGTGGAGATTGTACATCAATTATGTAAGGACGGGGTTTTTATGCACGCATTATTAAAGTTTCAGAGGTTTGACCGTAATAACCCTTTTCATAAGCTTCGACCTTCCTGACCAACCATTCGTTGATATTCTAACGTGTGCACTTTCAATATCACTTTCAACATCTTCAAGTATGTCTGACGTAGTCCTCTCACCCCCCCCCACCCCATCCTCGACTTCCTCGTTTCTCGCCGAAGCAAATAGCTTTTTTCTACTTCTCTCCTTGTCTAGATGATAACGGAGAAGCAACATCATACTACAAATGCAAGGTCTGCCATAGCGTGTACAAGAAAGTTGAAGGTAAAGACACGATGTACCTGAACCAGCATATTGGGCTCAAGCGTCCCAACTTTGAGACCGAAATTCTTGCTTCTGGTCCAGGAAAACCTGCTTCGCTGTTGCCGTGGAGAAACAAGGAAGCGCAGAAACGCTTTGGGTGGCTCGAGTGGACAGTATTTTACAATCTCCCTTTTAATTACTCTGAACAGAAAAGAACGAGAAGGTAAGTAGTGCTGTACTTATCATATATTTGTAACTGGAATTAATATATATCTAAACTGCAGGTATACAAATCTCAGCGAGATTTGTTCTGAGAACCTCACTGCTGACATGCTCAAGGTAACTACCGCAGCGGAGGAAAGTATTGCGGCGGGATGCCTCCATTTTTCGGACTGAATTTTGACCGGTGGTGTCACAATCCGGAGCATTTAGGTGTGTTGGCGTGTTACGGTATCGGAGGGTGCCATACCGCCCACTACTCCCACCGGCACCGGTATTAGAGCCACCCGAAGAAGGCGCCAATGAATTGATCATCGCGCACAATGCAGAGGCACACCGCGACGCCATCATCCTTTTTATGCGTGTTTAGTAAGACAATCGACCACTTGGTAAGTGATAATTGCTTTCTTAGCAAGAAGTTTGCCCGTCTGGTCGGCGTGTCGTTACAGACAATGACCGGCAAGTTCCCACGACCGCAAAATACGCCGCAAAAGAGTGGAACTTCAAATGTACAAAACAAAATATCTTAGCCAATAAGAATTGATTATATATATATGAAAATGAATAGCTGTCACAACCTCCTATTGAATAGGATCAAATGTACAACTTCATAAGAAAACAGTATTCCCAAGCAAAGGAGGTCCTACACGATCGGCAAAAAGCATGAAGCTCTGTCTGTAGTTGCTGCTAGCAGTGAGCTTGACGCAGCGTCACGGCTGGGTATTCCACGCCTAACTATTCGGGACTGGGTGGAACAAAAAGCGAAGATTCAAGAGTTTACAGGTTCTGAGCGGAGCCCCACGTTGAAAGGGCAAGGGAAACGTGAGCTTTTCCCCGTTGCACACGGTTTGTACACTTATATGAAGAATCGGCGTCGTGAAGAGAAGGTTATTTTAGTTTTAGTACTATTTTAACATTAATAACTTCTTTTTTTTTAACTTTATTGTTATATTTGCTTTCTTAGATACTTTCTACCAAGCAAATGATGATATACATAAAAAAAATCACGCTAGCTGGCTAGCTAACTACATGAGTGACAAGAAATTGCCACTGAGTCGTCTTAATGCTTTGGAGCGAGCATGTCAGCGTTTCTGTGGGAGGTAAAGTGACATAATATTCCTATTCTGTTTTATTTATTTCAAACTAAGATCTAATATTGCTATGTTTATATTTTGTTTTACGTTATCGTTATCCCTGCTTGTGGTAGGTACGGGTACACACCCAGAAGCCTCAATCTGCCAAAAAGAATGCGGAAACATTAGCAGCAACTCACCTGCGTGTGAATTTTGGGAAAAGTACAACGACTATAATTTGTCCGAAATTTACAACGTAGACGAAACGGGTATTGACTTTGACATGCCACCCAAGAGGTCGTGGGCTGGTAAAGGGCGACGTGATTCGGCAAAGATAATCGGGTTGAATAAACACTCGACACGTCAACGGCAGTGGTGACTGCCCGTGCTGATGGTAAAATAATTTAATTTTTCCATAATATTTATTGTGAACTTTAATTATTTGAATTTTTGACTTAGGAAAAAAATTCCGATATTGTTTGTGGTGCGTGGCAAGCCTGGAGGCTCTATCGAAACCAAGGAGCTGAAGAAATACCCAAAAGGGCACGTGTATGCAGTCCAGGAGAATGCGTGGATGAACGCTCGAGTCTGGAAGAAGTAGCTGCTCAAGACAACACAGGATCGGAGTTGGTCCCAGCCCAGCGTTTGATTTGCATCAAACGGACCATAGTTGCGTAGGACCTGCTCAGCGAAGAAGGCATTAAGAAAGGCTTCGAAAAGGCAATATCTCGCTCCCCTACAGTTGATGTTTAACGAAACAATTAAATACATATACTGCTTTTTTGTTTATAATTTTTGATCAATTTTTGGCTCTTGTTATGTACATTACTGCCTTTCTCGGGATCGGTAAACTGACATTTCAGTCAAGCAACTTCCGGTTTTAGCCAATCATATCCCATGAATTTACGGTGGCGTATTTTATGTCGTTTTAAAACCATTAGCTATGAAGGATAGAGTTCAGTGGGTGGCGGATTTGCCGGTCGTTGTCCGTACTCGGGTACGCAAGTCACCGCCTAAATTTGGCGGTATCAATTTTGACGGGTCCACGTGAAAGCTCCCTGAAGTTGATCCAGAGGCTGATGGTCACTCTTCGCAGTCTAAATCATTCTGCGAAGAGAAGGTATATAATTACTTGTATTTATTTTACTGGTGTTTATATTGCTACCTATTGTTTTGACTAATCAGGTTTAAAACCGAACTTCGCCCAGTTATTCGTCAAGGCACGAGGTGGGGTCAGATTTAAAATGTTAATCCGCTATTTCGAGCTTCTGGAGTTTATTGACCGAGAAGACGAAGATCTTTCCTAGCTTCTGCCAGCGCCAGCTGAAACAAGAAGCTGAAGGCATTGATGGTGAAGCTAGGTCAAGTTCAATCGGTGTCCATGCACCTACAGTTGGACCGTGGGAGGTGCGTGCTCTCTTTGATGCATTGCTCAAAGACGACCCAGTTTTAAACTGTATCTGGGTACGTATTTACTATTTTTTCCCCAACAAAATGTTTTTAAATATATTTTAACACTTATGTTTGACTGATAGGTGCTATAGGGTCTATTGTGGCTAGTCCGGATTTGAATCGGCGTGTGTCAAGATTCATCTTGATTAGCAGCACCTGTGAATCGCCAAGAGAAGCAGGCAGTCCGACTTTCCTGATACAGCTTTCAGCGTCAACTGTTGTGATCACGGCGGGTGAGAGCTTTGCTACGATGATGCTAAAGAAGGCTCGTAGCGGATAAAAAAGCAGCTCCGTACAGGTTTGGGGACAATCCCTCAACTTCAGCCAAGCAGAGCGTATATTTAGTGTTGCGCGATGATGCTAAAGAAGGCTCGTAGCGGATAAAAAAGCAGCTACGTACAGGTTTGGGGACAATCCCTCAACTTCAGCCAAGCAGAGCGTATATTTAGTGTTGCGCGAGCGGTATACGGCGTACGCCGCCACTCGCTGCTGCCGGCCCCTTTGGAGATGATTCTTTTTCTGCGGATGAATGAGCGCTACTGGGATGCGGAAACTGTTCATGCGTGTATCGAGTAAAGCATTGACACTAAACATTTATTGCATTAATTGTCATTATGCATGGAAGTTCTAATTGAATGGTCAATACATTATATATTGCTTGCCTGGATTATGACATGCGATTAATACCATTATCGGGAGCCGTGGATATGTCATACCAACACGGAACGGATAGGCTGCAGAGTGATCGCTTAAATTGTTCACGTTTTGTGAGGATCCCGGTTGGGATGCTGGCTGCGTATCACATAGATTCATCATTTTGGAGTCTGAAAATGTGGTAAATACACGAACTTCCACCCCACAGTTCAATCATGGGTGTTATGGAGTCCTTGGGGTTGTTACATTTGTAAGTCTTGACACAATCCACTCCTTGCTGGTCTTTAGGAGCTGGGCCACTAATTTTATTGTTGTGAACCATGGTGCAGATAGTTGTAAGCAGTCTTGTAGCTGTAATTTTCTCTCCGCTTCGAATACCTTCCGTAATATAGGTTTTCATTTCTGCCGAAAGTATGTGTTTAGTCGGGGTAGGAGGGTTATTTATGTCCAAGATATGATCGCCGTGTTGAAAAACTTCAATGTTGCCTAAAATTGGCACGATTTTGAGCTTGTATTTACACCAGTCGGCTGATGCACCACCGGAATCATTGTCACCATCGTCACCATCATCAGAAGCATCGATAGCACAAGCCCGCCTGGCACACCGCTTTGAGCGACATATAACCATCTGAAATTCCGTGTGTGGCTAGCACGTACTCTTTATCAAATAGATGGCCGGTAGTGCAGGTCACTTTAGTACATTTATCGATGCATTGAGTGGGTAGAGACGATCGAATTTCGTTTAAGTCTGCTGACAATGTCGACCGGTAAACTTTGGTCCATTGTCGTCTCTGGCGCTGACCAGAAACTGCCTCTGCTTCTGACTCCGACGTTTTGAGCCTTGGCCAATCATCGAAATTACCTAGTGCACCCTACTCGCTCATTACTGCTTGCAACTGCTACATGAAACAAGACATAATGGCGCATCTGTAGTGTCAAAGTTTTGGTATATTTAGGACAACGACGTTGAAATGCTCTTTGGTGGGCGTCTATTTATTTTTAGGTGGAGGTGTATTTCTGATGATGCGTGCTCCTCATTCGAATTTTAGTGAGCTACACCTTTTTCGGACAGTCGGGCTCTTTATTGGAATACGATCACCCTCATTCAGCCTACTACTGTGATATCTTAATAACTGTCCGGTACAAAGCACTACTTTAAGAAGAGTAATAGTTTTATGTGTATCACATCAACCGTACCCCTAGAGTAACCCCGTTGCCGATTCAAGATCAGCTGGTTGAGAAAGCAGTCGACTATTGCATGCCTTGTATGACCCTCAGACGTGTCTACCAAATGGCTAGTCATGCGCGCTCGCCTTTGCTGCAGCTCAGCGTAGTACGTCATTGGACTAGGGAAAATAAGCTGTTTGAGCTGGACAAAGATCATTTGTGTGATAAGAATTAAAATCCACATTTCACAATACAGCTTTGATGGAATGTAGATTTTTACAGTTTCGAACTGAACTGTCACTACTCTGACCTTGCAAAGATGTAGAAGCGTGTGTCTTATCTAATAGTTAGCGTTGAGGGCTTGTCAAATTCCTTTCTTATAGTATATTTTCTGATCTCCCCACACATAAATAGTACGCTCAATCGTTCCTAGGCGTTTTTCTTTTGCCGTCGCCCCGGCCCTGTATCTTCTAGCAGACATGCGGGCTTCAACGTGACCTTTAATGACCCCTTTAGGCCACGTCTAAGGGCTGACACGCCGAAGTTGAATTTTTAGGTAAAGGCTGTAAAAAGAAAGAGCTCTGCTGCAACGACCACCCCGACTCCTCCGATACATAGCAATCGAGATTGTCGACGAAGCACGGAGAGGTCATGATTTCTGGCAGCAGCAGTGCGAAGAAACTGGCGCCAAACTTGGCCATTAATCCAGGCATTTGACTGCACAGCATACATGTGTCCTAAACAGTACAGCATGGATAAACTCATAAAAGAACGCAACAACGAAGGGATGTGTCAAATAACCTTTTGGGTACATGGGTACATATCCGAACCATATAAATCAGTGGATTTTTTCTCTAAATTAAAACACTTAAGTTTTGGTGCATTTCACACAAATATAAAAAAGTACGTCCCCGCAAACAGAGCATACAACTGTCATTTTCGCTGAAAACATTTGAGAGGTAGTAATATGTCCTGGGCTTACCGCGCTGACACAATATTTTTGAGGAGGGGTGTAATAGTACACCCTAGTCTCGTCAACAATGAATGTAGTGTTTGGCGGTATGATACCGTATGACTTTTAAGCATTGTGCTGAAAGCCTACTATACGTATATTAGGTCGTCAAGTTTCTCCTAGACAAACAATGTCAGATCAAAGACACGTTGCGATCGATTTTGGAGCATAAAATACGCAAAGTGGCGTTCTTTTTAGTAAGGCGGTCTTGGTAAGATCGTGGCGCATTTGCGAGACTATAATGCGGAATCAGATGAATAGACATGGCTGTTCTTTCACAGGAATGTTATCGTTTGCGTCTATCAGTACTCCTGTTATATTGCCGAAGGGTCTCGTGCATGGAGCGCTGCTCGCACAGGGCTGATACTGGTGTTGCGTGAACGCATTTGTACAGAAATCCGCGATTTTAAAAATTTACACAGTGGTACCGCAAGATGACCGGGCAAGTACGCCTTACCCCTCCCTTGGGTCCCAGGCAGAGGTTGTAAATTAAATTTCAGATACATATTTACAGGTTACTTTTCCGGCCTTAATTATCGGAGCCGAATGTCACATTCGTGGAGCACTCCCATGGGCTAAATTATAGATTTGTGTGCCACACTTAGAATTGGTATGGGGGGGCATATAAATTTGTGTTTACGTAAATGTAAACGGAGCTTGGCGTACGGCGGTGAATGCAAGGCTGTTGCAATTCATGTAACTGTAACTTGAACTGCCCACCAGCGTGTAGATTGATGTGGGTGCTCAGCCCACTGTTCAAACAGTTTCAGAAGAAGCTGATTCCATGCGTCTACAGCTGAAGCGGAGATACAGCTGCAGCTGTACGTCTATACGCCTCCCTCTCTATAAAATCGGCTGTTTTGTTGTCGGCAAATGAGACATCCAGCTCTGTAGCCAAGTACAATGCTGGTCTCAAATCTGATGTGTCCGAAGAAACCGAATCTTCATTCCAATCCACAATTTGTCGATTGTGTGATGCCCTAACGAACGTTCTACGTCCATGGTTGACACCTGGACAATGCACACCACCTTGGATGCAAGCTGCCACGATATGACAGCACATTGCATGTTTCATGTAGTACGCACATGTACACGCTAAAATCCTCGTATCTACAATCCAGCCACGTTCTGGCATTCCTTCCGTCTGCATGCGTCTTGTGCAGCGGGGCTGCCGTAGACTTTAGCGTAGAGGAAGGCTTAGCGACTCTTAGAGTCTT
>JAIKVB010000597.1:0-22495 GCA_024679045.1 Phytophthora brassicae
GCCGAGATGTCCAGAACTGTAGCATTTGTGATACACATATCGTCCATGTAAGTTTTGATCGTAGCTGAGCCATCGGCACGGCGTAGAGCTCTGTAACTCATTGATCCAATTCGATGGCATCTGTCACCTGCAAGGTACGTCGTAATACCAACCAGCTCCGTAATAGCACAAGCTTTTCCAATGTTGTACTTTTCCACGATCACGAACGGACTTTCTCCAAAGAAAACTTCCATTTCGTCCTTGAAACTCGTTATCAAATAAGTGCATGCACTACGTGTAAACGGCCAGGCGTTATTGGTACAAGCCGCTGTCGAGATACATTCAGTCGACAACGTAGTCGTCACGGACGTCGGGATTGCAGGATATGTACAGCTACCCGAATTGCTATCAAAGACCAATGTTGAAGCCAAGTACAGAGTTGATTCTCCGGCACCGTAAATCTTCTTGTCTAATATCCCAGCCATATCCATAGCACACGAGTTCCCTTTGGCCTGGGCAGCCGTCACATCTAACATCGTTGGAGTTCCCTCACAGTCTGCGTTGGTATAAGTTTTAATGAGAGCAGCTCCATTCCCTGTTCGTGTGGCTTCGTAACTTCCAGTTCCGATCTTGTGGCACTTTCCATCCGCCATGTACGTCACCAAGCTTGATAATTTCGTACCAGCATGCTGTTCGTGTGGCTTCGTAACTTCCGGATCCGATCTTGTGGCACTTTCCATCCGCCATGTACGTCACCAAGCTTGATAATTTCGTACCAGCACAGTTAGAACCTGCCGTATACGACTCCACCACAAGGTACGGCTGTGTACCAAACCACTTCGACGCATCTGCTTGGAAACTCGAGTATGTACCACATGAAGTACCTGTATACGGGTCGACGTTGCCACTACAAACCATCGTAGGTACACAGGCTGTCAAAGAAGCCACTCTTTCTGTAGTCACTGACGTCGGTATTGTAGGAGACTTACAACCACCCGTATTGGTATCGAAATTCAGCACTGATTGCAAGTACATCGGAGTCGCTCCAGCTCCGTAAATCTTCTTGTCCAAAATACCATTTGGACCTTCAGTGCACGAGTTCCCTTTCGCCTGGGTCGCACTCACATCCACCAGCGGTGCTGACGTCCCAGTACACTCTGCACTCCAATACAACTTCACAATTGCTGAGCCATCTCCTGTTCTTGTAGCAATGTAACTATTCGCTGTCCCAGTCTTGTGGCATTTGCCATCGGCAACGTACGCCGTCATCCCTGCCAGTTTTGCACGATCACAAGTCGTTCCGGCAATGTAAACTTCTACTATCACGTAAGGATTCGACCCAAACGTGACAGCCATGTCCATCTTGAAGGAATACGGAGAACCGCAAGTGGTGCCTGTGAACGGCGCCACTGAGTTCGAACATGACGTTGACGGAGTGCAACTACCTGGATAATAAGCCACACTAGCTGTCGTCACGTAAATCGGCTGTCCTGGAGGCTTACAGTTATCAGTGTTTGAGTCGTAACTCTGAACCTGCGTCAAGTAGAAGGACCGTCCACTACCGTACACTTTCATATCCAGGATGCCATTCGCTCCCGTAGTACAAGAATTACCTGCTGCTTGAGTCGCTGTCACACTAAGTGTAGACCCCGTTGTAGCACAATTCGCTGAGTCTGAGTACGTCTTGATAGTAGCAGCTCCTTCCACTGATCTCATAGCCCGATAACTGGTCGAAGCTCCAGTCTTGTGACACAAATCATCTGCCAAATACGCGATCATCTCCGATAACTTTGTGTTATTACAGCTGAATCCTGGCGTGTATTTCTCCACTATCATGTATGCGTTTGATCCGAATAGAGTAGAGATCTCATCTTTATACGTCAGTGTTGAACTACACGAGATACCGGAGAACGGTGGGGCTGATCCAGTACAGGATGAAGTTGATGTACAAGTATTAGCTGCTACAGTTGTAGTTACCACTTGAAGTGGCACTCCTGGAGATTTACAGGAATCTATAGCAGTGTCGTAGCTCAATATCGAGGACAAGTACAGTACCGAGGAATCTAAAGAGGTTATTCCAGCTCCGTACACTTTCTTATCGAGAATTCCGTTAACATCCGCAGTACACGAGTTACCTGTTGCTTGAGCTGCTGTCACTGTGAGTTGTGTACCAGATGTGCCACACATAACGTCCTTGTAAGTCAGTATTGTTGCAGACCTGTCAGCGTTACGAGTGGCTTTGTAGCTTGTCGATCCGCTGCTCTGGTGGCACTTGCCGTCTGCCAAATACGCCGTAAGGTTTTCAAATCCTAACGTAGAGCAGCTCTTCCCTGCAGCATAAGTCTCTACTACAACGTAGGGACTTGACCCATAAAGATACGGCAGTGTCGTTGTCAAGAAGTCTCCATTACTCGTGCCATCCGTGACTGAACAAACAGTAGCAGGGTATAGCGAACTACCAGTTGGTGACTCGAAGCAGTTGGTACTCTCCGTACAAGTGGATGTTGATGCAACCGCCGTCACAATCAGTGGATGACTCGTCGACGTGCCTGTACATGAGTCTTTTGAGTCGTAGACTACAGTGGCTTGCAGATTCACGAACGCAGCTTGAACTGAACAAGTTGTTGCTACAAACACCACGAAGCCCAATAGACTTGGACGTAAAAGACCCATAACAGCACTTACTAGATCAACTATAGCTAGCGATTGGAAGGAAGTTCGGGACTGACTCCTCCTACAGGGGGACGCTATCGTGTATGGATCTTGGTAACCACCAAAGCAAAGATCTCACATGACTCTATTCGACAAAGCAATGATAGCCACAAGGTCCTATCTTAGAGCATGTAGTTCTCAATAATCTTCATGAGACCATTTGGGTTGTCAATGTGCACCCAGTGGCCAGAATTCTCCAGTAAATGGTGGAAAACCTGGTTCTCTTGCTGAGCGTCGAGTCGGTCCAGTAGTTCGGGAGTCCACATATTGTTCTTTGAAGCGTGTACAAAGTGGAGTTCCACGTCTTTGCCTTCCGTTGCGGGAGTGTTTTCAACCACTGGCCAGAGATCCGAAGACAGGAAAGAAGTGAAAAGCTGCTCAATGATATCGACGTCCATTTTCCACTCGTAAAGCTCCGGGTTTTTGCTAGTGAGACGCAAATTGGTGGTGAGCCATTGGGCCTCACCCAATGCAACGCCCTGGGCCTGCAAGTCTTTAACAAGTTGCACCTTGGACTGAATAGGTAAAGGAATCTTCTTCACAACTGGTAGGATTGTTTCAATCGAGTTGGTGAGATCACGACTTGCGTAGTCAGTCGTTCCTACAGCAGAAAACAATTAAGAAAAGGTTAATACTACCGGTAGGAAATTCAAGCGTGACTCAACACAGCATCTGTACCTGTTCCAGGAAGTGAGTCCAAAACCCACACTTGCTTGGGTAGTGCACGGTCTTTCTTCACACACTGCTGTAAATACGTTAGTGCCACCTTCCCTCCGAAAGAGTGACCCAAGACGGCAGTCGGCTCAACGTTTAAATGCTCAGCTAACTTGCTGTCCGGTAGGAAATTCAAGCGTGACTCAACACAGCATCTGTACCTGTTCCAGGAAGTGAGTCTAAAACCCACACTTGCTTGGGTAGTGCACGGTCTTTCTTCATACACTGCTGTAAATACGTTAGTGCCACCTTTCCTCCGAAAGAGTGACCCAAGACGGCAGTCGGCTCAACGTTTAAATGCTCAGCTAACTTGCTGTCAAACCCACGACACAATTCACAAAAACAATTAACAAATAAGCAGCGAGTCACATTTTACGCAGCACAAAATCTGGCAACAACGTACAAAATATCGTCGGCACACGCTTCCAAGTTGTGTGGCTCTGAGAATGACGGTGAATCTCCATGACCTGGTACAAATATCATCATTCATAACAATTATCAGCATTTCCACAAGTCTCTTAATCCAAAAATCACACAAAACGTACCACGCAGATCCAAGCAGATAAAGCGCCAATCAGGATTCGCCTTGGTTAGTCTGCAACAACATCCCAAGCATTAGTTTTGTCACCTTCCCAGCTCTTAAAACCTCGTACTTTTGCGAAAACGTGCGCCAATTCAACTTGTTCCCTACAATAATTCACCATCAGTCCTTAAAGCCCCTTAATAAAATGTAACCTCGTACTTTTGCGAAAACGTGCGCCAATTCAACTTGTTCCCTACAATAATTCACCCTTAAAGCCCCTTAATAAAAAACCATCTCTTCCTTCTTTACGTACCCAGAATGCCATGCATCACTAGCGCTGTTTTGGTCGGTTTGACCATCTCTTCTTTACGTACCCAGAATGCCATGCATCACTAGCGCTGTTTTGGTCGGTTTGGAGCCATTGCTCGTGTCCTCAAAGACGCGGTACGACAACGTGCTCTGCTTCCTCTGAGTCAGCGAGAAGCTACAGCCACAAAAAACCGCTCCCGTCACTACCAAGGCCCCATTATTACCGTTACGTAAATCAACAGCAAGTCGCACCTGCGAGTGGCAGCTCCACGACGTGGAGCCGAGCTAAGCAGTCCGCTAAGAAGTCTCATTTGACACTTGATTGGTTGGTTAATGGACGAATGACGCACATTGGGCGTGTCACGTATGCTGCAATCATTTAATACATTTCAGTAGTATTTTTTTACTACCAAACGTATTGTTTTGACTACCAAACTTCAAGAGGGAGGAGATGACTTTTGCCCGTACAAGGCAGGATCTGGCGATTGATCATGCAAGACGTTTTATAGATGTCGTCTAATGAAGGTTTTTGGGTCGCTCTGGTCCACTGAGAAAGTGGTGACTAGAGTAGCGTTGCCAATGGCACTCACTTTGGCCGAAGCTTTCCGGATCAACGCCGGCAATTGTTTCTTCCCTCGAATCACGTCTTTCTTACCATTTCGACTGTTGCTGCTTCGACTTTTACTACCAGTGCTGGTTCCTGAATGTACCCGAGACAACGGCGCAACTTGAGACTCTGTCGTAGACGAAGTGTTGGGTTTCCTTCGAGTTGTACTGATTCCACTAGTACCAAGTTCATGTAGTCTTAGTATCTTGGGTACGAGCATGAGAGCGATTACTAGCATAGTTGCACTCAATACAATGAAGGAAAAGAAGAGGAAGAAAGCAGCAGCCGAGAGCGTCACTAAATACCCCATTGGAAGTAACAATAGACTCGAGAATAAAACCACACATGCAGACGCGAAGATCCAAACAGATTCCTGAAAGTCCGACGAAACTTTGCGGATTAGAATGGACAGGTACAGTCCCCCAAACAGCATCACTGCTTTCCATACAAATAATAATGCCACAAAGACTGAGCTGCTTGAAGTGCATCGAAGACGATCGACAGCTAATCCACCGATCTCTGCTACAGTTTCTGCCTTTACAATTGCGTTATTTGGAGACACGAGCTCCCACGAAGCCAGAATCGCAATATCCACGAGAACGAAGCTAGCGAGCACTTTTACCATCGTTGTAGCGGACAAGACGACGCGTTTCATGGAACTCGAGAGGAAAACGCGATACACTCGCATAGATTTGACTACTAAAGACCCAAAAATGAGCGTGAAAGCCCATGAAATAAGCGTTGGTCGCATTGCACATAGCAACCGCGATGGAGCTCCACTGTAAAGGACGGTTGAGAAACACATGAGGATGCCACCAAGCAACATTGTCACCAGGAATTGATACTGCGATCGCTTGACAATAGGTTGGTCACGTTCTAGCACCACGAAGCCGATACCTATAAACATGATACAAGCCAACAGACAAGCAATCACTAGCACTGCTTGGGATGCGGCTGAGGCGAAAGGAACATATTCGCACTCGATGAAAACCGGTTCAGGGAGAGGTTTACCGCCAGTACATTCCCTAGAAATGGACACATCTGCCTCGTGTTGCAGTAACCAGCGGAACGTAACTTGACGGTGTCCCGAGCTCGCACACTGAGAGACATTGTACGTGAAATAACTGGTATCGCAAACCGGCTGCGTCCCCTCTGAAACCCAGCTAAGCCATGTGCGACTGTTTTCAACAAGCCAAGTACATGAACGACTAGTTACCAAAGTAGTAGGCAAGCCAGAGTTCGGTAAATGATACGGATCGCAAGTGTAAGGCAAGGAGGAATTCTCGGGTCGTGGAGAGTTCCAGTGGAATTTCACACGGCGAGGAAAGGAGGTTTCATTCGAAGCCTCACATCCTTCCAAAGTGAAGCTGTAGTGAGTATCGTAGTCACAGTTTGGGAGCGGATCGAGCCAAATACTCCAAACACGGTAATTCTCGGGTTTTCGCAGCCAGTCGCAAGCTACTCGAAAGAACGCCTCGGTTTGCGATAGAACACCAGCCTTGCGAACATCTACATAACCACCGAGTAAACTGTTCATGTCTTTCTCCTGCAAACTCAACAGACTAATAAGACTCGCGATTCCACCATCACTGGACGACAAGAGGTTTGCAGAGTATTTGCCAAGGGAAACGCGAGGAAAATCGGTTCGGATGGGGTTGGTGGTAGCTTTTCCGTAGCCCTTCTCTCCGAATGTAGCTGTATGGAGTGCAGAGCGTTCAGGCGTCGACCACGGTAGTGAAACTCGCTCCACCTTTCCGGTGAAACGCTGAAAGAAATCGTCTGGCTGGTAGTTATAGAATGCCACAGGGATGTCCTTTGCCAATGCTTCCTCAACGTATTCCGCTGCGCCGCTGATCCCAAGGAAGCAAAAGTACGCTGGGATGCCGTTGTTGGACATTGTAGCTTCCAGATAACCAGTATCATAGTACGGATCCATCATAATTACTACGAGGCACTCGCCGCCATTTGCTTCACGTTTGGTACAAGCTTCAGATCTTGAACAGGAATTTTTACAACCTAATAAGCCATCAGTACACACAGCATCTTTCGGTGGATAATGTTTCCCTTTAAACAGAACTGAAGAACGCAACTCGTGAATTAACCCATCTTGATCGTGATAATCCCGCCAGAAGTCAGCACTGTATGAAGGAGATGCATTCAATCCAGACTCCACGAGAAAGGAACTTGTGAAAAGTCCAGCTACTCCATCGTATCCGATACTTCCTACAAAAGAAGATTCGTTTGAATACACTGCAAGAGTATCTTGAGTGAGTGCATACCGCCAGACTTCAACGTTAACGTGAGTGGGGGAGCAAACCCCAGTGCCAACGGAGGACATTCGTTGTGTTGCGTCGGTGGCTCCAGCAGCTTGGAAGAACGAGACTTCGTATCCCAACTACAAGAAAAAACATTAAAAATAAAGGTTAATGCAAGATAAAACATATAAAAGATGGGTTATTACTTACCAGTTCTTGCGCTATGATAGATACGACCATCGTTGCAAGAGAATGGGAACTCCAGGTATCGATCTCCATCACTAATGTGCCGTTCACGCGACCCGGATTCAAAATGTTTCCGTTTGTATCAACCCGTGCACCTACCCCAAAGAAAGTAGAGTTTGGACCCATACAGTCGGCCTGGTACAGTTCGTTCTGGTTCCGAGCTGTACGTTGATCATTCACCCGAAAGCGTGGGGTACTGAGAGCTGCATGAAGGTAAGGATGTTCCAAAATGCCAAAAGAATCTCGAGTTTCAGCTGAGATAGATAGATGAGCTGAGACGGAGGCAGCCCAAGCATCATCGAAACAAGTTCCTAAGAGTTCATTGGGGGCGATCACTGCATAGGCAACCGGTTGAAAGCAGAGTATTAAGGTCTAGAGAAAAGAGGAAATGTGAGTAAAATTCAATAGAAAAGGTACAACTGAATATTGTCCTCACCAGCCAAACTGCTAGGAGTCGAGACGAATTCACGACAGGCTTTAGTCTTTGTCCAATGTCCACCATAGCCAGCTCTCCACGACCAGTAAATGTGAACAAGTGAATGAAAGTGACCAATTTGACTTTGGCGATCGTTTCGTAAGAAGTTTATTCCAGGCCTCCTGGCGTGTTTCTGAGTGTTTCTGAGTGGGTTTCTGAGTGACTATAGGATACTCGGAAGTTATGTAAGTCTATTGTATTAACTCTCTACCCTGCAAGGCCTTATTGACTTTCACAATACTTCCACGTTCGAATGATTCGTCGTTCATTGCATAATGATATTCTTCATCCTCTTGACTGTCGTTTTCACTGTCAAGATCAGCTTCGTCACTTTCATTCTGTGCGTCTTGCGCTTGGAGTGTGAACATGCTGAACATTTGCGTTTCTTGGAAGCGGTTAATGTAGTCTGCTACCATATCACCACAGCGACGTTGAGCTCCAAGACGCGTGATAGAACCATGAGAATACGACGAAGAAGTCGAAGAATCCGATCGTTTCCCAGGAGAATCCGAGCCAATGCCGTCTTTTTCCGACATTGCGAGGGTGCAAATGGACTCAATATGGTGATGAATTCTTGCACACATGATCTTACAAGCTTCATCTTGTTGAACAGTAGGGAAGTCCGGACCTTCGTGTTTGCCAAAGAGCAGTGCGGAGAAAGGCTCGAGCTCATGGACCAATTCGTCACATTCTGGGAGCTTAAGCTCGTGGTAAGTGATCAAATCTTCCTCGTGCATATGCAGAGCGTTCTGGTCCATGTTCATCTCAATGACGTCTTTCATAGGATAATCCAGTGTAGAAAACTTCTGGATTGAGGACGAATTGATGGATACTCGACCAGCAATTAGCGGCACTGGAGCTTCTAAAAGTTCATTGAGTCTAGGAGGAAGTACCGTGATCACTGGTCCAGCCCATTGTAGCGGATGAAGAAGAGTTATAAGTGCAAGAACACAAGAACTCACAATGTTGACATGATCAGAGACCACCAACACTTTGCGCTCTGAACAGAGACAGCCAAGTAAAAAGAGCACTTGATCCACTGAAAGCAGTCCAAATAGTGTTGGCGCAGCGTATTCGAGCACCAAATGTCGTCGTTCAACAGCAAGACTGGCACTATGAGGACGATGGAAAGCCAAGTGCGTGAACCGTGGTGAGAGCACCATTCGACTCCATCCGCCCATTGAAGGGATTTGCATGTCTTTCAGACGCTTCATGATCTTCTGGAAGCTTTCAACAAAGTCTAACATCCCCAAAGGCTTCTCAAGCATTGTAGCTACATTCTCTGAAGTTGAAACATCCGCTTTCTTTTTCGTCAAAGCTTCTCTTCGTCTGACATTCCAGAGAACTGCGATACCATAAAGCACTTTGAAAAACAGTCCGAAGAAAGGGTACGGACTCAGTAAACACAAACAACACTGAGCGGGTCCATCTACTGAGCCCTCCAGCTTTTCATCTGCTGGATTCGAGTCTTGGTCGGAATTGTCTTCTTTGTCTGGGAACAACGGACAACGAACGCAAATGGCGTACGTGATTTCAGTCGGGTTGCTAGCACTTGCAACCTTTTCATCTGCTGGATTCGAGTCTTGGTCGAAATTGTCTTCTTTGTCCGGGAACAACGGACAACGAACGCAAATGGCGTACGTGATTTCAGTCGGGTTGCTAGCACTTGCAATCGTCAATACAAAAGTGGAATCTGGACTTCGATACGTCCGATGTCGCTCTTGTAAAGACCTTTTCAGATTGATAAGCGAGAAATCACGACCTGCCGGTGGATCGTCTCCGTATGGGAAGCAGATTTCGAGTAAACCTTCGAGTTCTTGGACTTCACCGGCATGGGGAGGATAGACACACAATAATTTGGATGCTGGAGGAGCGACGGGAGGCGCCACAAGCTTGCTTTTCGCTGGTGCGGATGGTGGTAATGGGGGTGTCGATGGTGCACTTCTCAGTCCATTTGGAACGAGGTTGGAGAAGAAGCCGGTGGCTGCTCGTCGTAAGGGTGAAGGTACTCTGTCTTCATGAACATTATCCAGTATTGCTTGAGACTGGCGCTTTAAAGACCACATACTACCGCCTTTTGGAGAATTCGCTTTCAATTTGCCTACCGGTGCACTACGTGGTCGATTTTCATCATGAGCAGCTGAATTATTCGTTTGCTCCATACATTCCTGTGGATTTCGTAATTTCTGAAGATCCAAAGGTTTAAAACGATCCGAGAATGACGAGCGTGGTTTGGGTTTGGGTTTACTTGGTGTTGGTCCTGCTAATACCACAGCATACTTGAATAAAGCACCTAGAGACGACTCGTCAATGTCTGTGAAAAGATGACGAGGAGACTCGTCATCCACTTGATTGCTCTCATCTGCGTCAGATTCGTCAAGCGTTGACGTTTCTTCTGTAGCTACGAACTGCTCAATAGTTAACAGTTTCTTAACAGGAGAGAACATTTCATACATATTTTGTATGTACTCTTCAGAGTTGGACGACTGTATTTCGTGTGCTTCCACTTGTTGACAGTCCAAGCTTTGAATCTTAGGGGTACGTTCACTCATTGGCAACAGCGTAAATGACGACTGCTGACTTGGAGAATGATCTGATGTATCAATTCTGCTGTGGTTCAGTCTAATAAGTTCTTTCTTGCAGTTCACACACACGCCACTTTGAGTCTATTAAACGTAGCACAAAGTAGAGTAAAGGGAAAGTACCAGTAGATCAAACATCTTGTTATTTACGTGGCGTACATGAGTTTCAAGAAGTCTTTTGTGACGAAGAATTTGAGCACTTAATTCTTGTGAACGTATTTTTTCCTCCTCCAATTGATGTTTTGTCTCCTGTACCACAATTTAACAGTAACAAAAAAGCAACTTAGTAAAAACCTAATGGAATTCTACAATAGCATACGTCATACTCGAAGACGACGGCCCAGCTCCTTGTTGACCTTCAAGACGAAGTCAGTACAGAGGAATCGCCATAAAAGTACAAAGATCATGTCTTACTTTCGTTTCTCTCTGGAATTGTCTCTTCCAGTCTTCCGCTGTAGTCGCTTGGCTTGAAGCCAACTCCTCCATGCTAGAAAGATCAGCACACCCACCTGTGAGTGACCTAATTGGTCTTCAATTGCGACGCCTCCTCACTTATGAGTCCGTTTCAGCTTTGCGCGTCTGGAGTAACAGTTTAAAACCACCCCTAATCACACAGCACGAGACCCAAAGTACCAAAACTGCCACCTGAAGTTCCTCGTCTGATTTCTTTTTTTTCTGTTGGTATCCTCTTCATCATACCCTTCACAGCCAAGTCTTTTTCGTACATCTAGTCCTGTAATCTATCTGAGCTCAACGCCAAGATCCTTCTCCATTGTGGTACGGACAATCTCCTACATCTGTTGGTATCCTCTTCATCATACCCTTCACAGCCAAGTCTTTTTCGTACATCTAGCCCTGTAATCTATCTGAGCTCAACGCCAAGATCCTTCTCCATTGTGGTACGGACAATCTCCTACACACAAAAACGAGTTAAAACAATGTATCCCTAACTGACACTAATAAATCTGCGTACCTGAATGCTGTCCACCTCCCTGTTTGTCAGGTTGCGGTCCATGTGACGGTACGTAATACGGTAACATTTGCTCTGACGCTGAGTCTTGGGGTGCGTGAACTCATCCACAACAGCCACCTGCAGTAAACACAATACAACTGTTAGAGACGCTTCTATACTGTTTAGTCCTTACTATCAACGTACCTGCTCGACCATGTCGCCAGCAATATCGCGCACAACTTCGTACAGATTGTTCTCGTGGAGTCCATACTGTTTAGTCCTTATTAGCAGCGTACCTGCTCGACCATGTCGCCAGCAATATCGCGCACAACTTCGTACAGATTGTTCTCGTGGAAGTCCTCGTCGTGCCAGAAGCTCACGTCCTTAAAACAAGCCGGATACTTGCTGTACGGCGTAAATTTGGTGATTTGTCCGTCCTTGAACTGCGAGAGGAAACGCTGGTCTTGGGACCAGAAGAGACGGATATCTGGGATGTCAAACAGCACCATGGCAAGGCGTTCGAGTCCAAGGCCGAACGCCCAGCCAACGTTGTCTCCCAGACCAGCATTACGCACGATTTCCTGTTGAAGGACACCACAGCCCAGCACCTCAAGCCAGTCGCCGTTAAAGAAAATCTCCAGCTCGATCGACGGCTCTGTGAATGGAAAATAGGCCTCCACCCAACGCATCTCAACATCACCGAAAAGTTCCTTCGCCATACCCTCTAGAGTCTTCTTTAACTCCTCCTTAACGTACGCCACCTTCTCCTCTCGAGGTGTGGCTACATCAAGCTCCGAGAAGATGCGTACGCCCTCCATCTGATGGAAAACCGGGTAATGGCTCGCATCGATCTCGTCACGCCGGTAGACGTCACCAGAGACCAGAAAGGATGTATAGCCTTTCTTCATCGTCGCTACTTCGTGTGCACTTGTGTGTGCACGCAGCACGCGGTTCTTGTCTACGTAGTACGTGTCCGTGATCTTACGACTCACGTGGTCCTTAGGTACGAGCATCGAGTCAAAACAGTCGTGCGTGGTCACCACAGGGTCCAGATCATCAAATACCGCAAACTTGGGGGCGCTGTAGCAGCAATGAACGTTAACGTTGCTCAGACAACTAATAACCCTCTTTTAAACCATTGAATACATTGACGTACCCTTCGCTCTCGTGCAAACTGTCAAAGTAGCTCTCGATCTTCGTCTTGATGATGTGCAACGGGTGGTTGGGCTGACGGTGCAAATTCACGCCGATCTTGGAGGCGATGGAGTCGCCCACGTTACAATAAGGGTCGCGGTTCGTCATCCATTCGAGTTCTGCAAGCAGATTAAACCGTCAGATGATAAGCAAGTATAAATACTTGAATAGAAGACGCACCAGTTTTGCTAGTTGCCAACGTGCGAGTTGAGCTCTGGTTATGACCTAGCAAAGCGCATGGGCGCCTTATGGTGGCGATGCAGCGCGCGCTCAGGCCATGAGCTGCTCGGCGCATCATCATTTGTTTTGGATGTGGATGGTCTCTGATCTGCGGTGGTGGTGCATATAGTGTGCTGTACACCAGAACTATTATAAAGCATACCGGTAGTAAACGACCTCCATATTAAAATCGCAGCTAAAAAATAAATAACTTGCACTCTTACTACCCCTAGCTCACTCACTTTGCTGCTTCGACACCATGTCGTCAGCGTACAGCAAGACGGTGGGAGGCAAGCTGCAGCTTAAAGGCGGACTATCGCTCAAGCCTATTAAGAAGCACAAGAACAAGAAGAAGAAGATTCATGATAACAAGAAGCGCGAGTACGAGGAAGTGTCGAAGCCTTTCCAACTTGTTAAAACGAGAGGTTCCGGTCGCCTATTGAGCTCTGGCACGACGTTAATGGGTCAAGTGGGTTCCAAATTCCTCCAAGAGCTCCACGTAGGCGACGCGATTGTAATTCAACATCCTACTTCGCTTGTGGAAGAGACGCGAATTGTGCGCATGGTCCTGAGCGACGTCTCAGTCAGTGTGAGCTCCTCCTTCAGCTCGGATCTCGTGTCATCCACCCCTTTTTACTACATAAAGGCCCCTCCTGAAGACGAGAAGCAGCAGGAGGAAGAAGAGGAAACCAAGAAGAAACGCAAAATGGACGAGAAGACGGCGTTCGGCACTTATGCCGGCGGGACGGAGAAGGGAGGACAGTATACGTACCGAGTCAAGAAGAGCGGCGCATATGGAGGATACGCGATTGTGAAGGAGGTACGTTGCTTCTATGAGGAGTAAAGATGATTTGTTGTGGTGCAGTGGATGATGATGATTTGTGGGTGAAATGATGTAGGATGCGAATGTAGAGAGGAGTCGAGAGGACCTGCTGGATCTACGCGCTAGGAAGAAGGGCGACCGACATTGTATGTGATCCAATCGAACTACCAAGGCTGCATTCCCCTTGCTTTGTTTTGAAAGTGGCAACAAAATCATCTTGTCGTGTTAAGTTCGCAGCCAGTTTCACAGTGTGCTGTGTAAGAAGTCGATCCTCTTGTCGTGACACTCACCTGCAAGATGCATAAAGTTTGATCATCGGATGGCACGTTGGTATCATGAATACGACTGGAACGACATGGGCAACTCGACAGAGTTTGTACCAGTAGTACACTACGAGCTTCTGCTAACATCCGATACAATGGCCGTGCATGAGAATTACATCACAAAATGGTACAGATCACAATGTAAATGCTGCAGCTTAGTTCATCAGTCAACATTTTTTAGTCAGTTTTTTAATTAACCTCTAACCTTAGAATTCTGCTTGCTTCGTCCAGCCTAAATACGGATTAATTCATAAATATTGAAGTCTGATGTCACTTTCGAAGATGCAGACCGCGAAGAAAACCGTCGTCCTGAGCGATGCCTCTCGTCTGCGTAAGTTTCTGGAGGATGGTCGTGGCAAGACGATGGTGTTGACCGGAGCTGGCATCTCGACGGACTCGGGCATCCCCGACTACCGAGGACCCAACGGCGTGTACAACCGCAACAAAGACTTTCGCCCCATTCAGTTCCAAGAGGTTTTAAAGTGCTCGCTTTGCTTTCACCTTTAGGAGAAGAGAGAAGTTCTGACATTTTTGTCCACAGTTCATTGGAGCCCACACGTACCGTCAACGCTACTGGGCGCGTAGCTTCCTGGGGTGGCCTAAGATCCTTAGCGCGGAGCCTAACGGATCTCATTACGCGCTCACGGAGCTGCAACGAGAGGGCGCTATTTCCAGCATTTTGACGCAGAATGTGGACCGCTTGCACACCAAGAGCGGCTCGCACGGTGTCGTGGAGATGCATGGATCACTATACGAGGTGGAGTGTCAAGGATGTGGTGATGTGACGTCTCGTCAGAGTTACCAGGAAGCGCTAAGTGAGTTGAACCCCAAGATCGCCCAGTGGTCGAGTGAACACCCTGATAAGGCGTCAGGAGATGTGGCGTCCAGTGACAAAGTGAACCCGGATGGCGATGTCGACATCTCGTGGAATTACGACGACTTTGTGTACCCTGCATGCTTCAAGTGCGGTGGTGTCGTGAAACCCAGGTACGAATCATATCGTGTATGTAGGAGAAAGTCAAGTTCTCTCAATTGTAGTGCTAATAATTTGTTTGTTTAGAGTCGTGTTCTTTGGGGAAAACATGCCAATGGTGACACGAACGACGGCACTAGAAAAAGTGAGCGACGCTACCTCGGTGCTTGTAGTTGGGTCTTCACTGAAGGTATTTTCAGCTATGCGTCTCATCAACCATGCTCACGCTCGGAAGATCCCGATTGCCATTGTGAATTTGGGACCAACACGTGCTGACGAGATGAGTGAATTGCGTCTTGAAACGCCCTGCACGAGTCTTCTCACTGAAGTTGCAGACTTAAATTGAATGATAGACCATGTCCTGCATTAGCAACTTAGAATTTGCAAAACTTACGTAAAACTACTAATGCATGAATTGACGACAACTAATAGTTTCTGGCGAGTTTTTCAATAAATCGAAGGATGAAACACACACGTGAGCTACTTCGGTCGTCGAATATCTTACACATGCAATACGCAGCAGTCTCATGCACGGCTGGCACAAAAACCAACCCTGCTGGACGTCGCACGTTCGAGATGGTACGGTAACTTAGCTCCACACAGTCCGCGTCGGCAACGTCGATCCACCACTCGGCACATTTGGCTTAGCAGCGTTTCCAGCGCTCACTGAGTTGAGAGATGCCACCCGCTGTGCTAGCCAGCTAGGTCCGGTCGGCTTTGCTGTTTCTTCCTTCGCCACATCTTCGGCCTCAGGGGTGGGAGCAACTTCAACTGTCACGGGTTCTACCGGGGCGGTCTCAATCTCCACCTTCTCAGGTTCCGGGATCGGAAGCTCAGGCTCAGTAATGACTTCGGGCTCAATTTCCGAAGGATCGGTGCGGTCTCAGTCTCAATCTTCTCAGGTTCCGGGATCGGAAGCTCAGGCTCAGTAATGACTTCGGGCTCAATTTCCGAAGGATTTTGCTTTGGCGACGCTTTTTCACTTTTCGCCTTGTCAGCCTCAGCAGCCGCAGTTGCAGCCGTGTCGAAGCGATAAGTGACCGACGCGGAGCGATCGAAAGGGAGACGCTCCATCACAGACTGACTGCCATGTGCAAGCACCGGCACAGCCGAGGCGGCTTCACGCAGCTGAGCGTCTGAGAACTGGCGCAAATTCACCGTGGACTCCTTGACGCCAAGACGTGGTCCATCGTAATCGGGTATGGTCTTCTGAATTGTGCGGCCAAGAGCATGAATACACTGCACCACCTGTCCAATGTTCTTCTGGTTGTACAAATCCACAGTCTCGAAAAGATCGAACTCGGACACGCCGATGGTGCGGCAGGCACGCACGAAGCTCGTGACGTTTTCCATCTGCTTGAACGGCATCGATGATGACTGAATCTTGGGGATGATCCCAGGAAATATCGTGTTCAAGAGTGTGCACAGCATCACGCCGTCCTTGAGGGTGTCGCCAAAGCCAGCCAGGAATTTTTCACCCAGGACAGCCTCAATCCACTCCTGAGCTTCTTCCTCAGCTGTTGGTCCAGTATTAGCAGTCATGCTGCTCAGTCCGGGAATGGAAGAGGCGACTTTCTTCTTATTGAGCAACGTATTTTCCACTTCTTCCGACAGCTCCGCAACCGTCGCATCCACCTCCTCCTTCGTCGGTAGATACTTGCCAGTAGGCGACATCTCACCATCAGGCTGAGAGTCAAACGTTGTCAACTTATCAGCCTTACGGAAGCGTGAAAGCTGCTCGATCTTCTCGGCCGACGGAGGTGGCGGCGGAGGAGGAGCGCGGTATCCACTTTGGGCTGCATCAGCCCCCAGCATGACGTTGTTAGTGTGGGACGTTGTTTGACGCTTCATAGTGCGGAAGCTACCAAGCGTCTGCTGTGCCGGAATGTTTCGGCCGCCCGCGAGCTGGTCGGCTGTGAACGAGCGTTGGTTTTTGCTGCTCTCCTTGACACCGAGTGTGGGGCCCTTAAAGTATGGATAGTTGCGCTGCACGGCGCGTCCCAGTGCAAAGACGCAGCGCACGACGTTGCCCAAATCCTTGAGCTCAAACAAGTCCACAGTCTCGAACAGGTCGAACTCGTTTACGCCCAAGACGCGGCAGGCTCGGAGAAAAGCCGACACGTTCTCCATGAGCTTGAACGGCATCTTGGACTTTATCTCCACGCGCTTGACGATTCCTGGGTGAATTTTGTTAGCTGCGGTGCAAAGGACGATGCCGTCACGCAGGCCCTGGCCGAAGTCGTCGCCTATTGGCAGCTCGGAGAGAGTCTCAAGCCACGCGCGTGCCTCGTTCTCCATGTCGTAGTCGTAGCGCTCAGCGGCCTTGCGTGCTAGCTCAGCATCCAGGCCGAAGCCGCCGCCGCGGGGCTGTACAGGCGCACGGATGGACATGTTTAGGTCGGTGGAGGACTGCAGCACTTGCGCACTGAAGGTTCAATCGATGAATGACGACGTTCGAGAATCGGGCAATGATTGGCCCTCGCTATTGTATGCTTTTATACCCTTCATACCAGCTGAATTTTGTTCTAGATTATATGTACATTATATAAGGAACGCTACCCTCGATAATTAATGTCCTTGCTAACCACTACGCTACACATTTATGTGATTAGTGAGGGAGAGTGCTTTGCTGTTCCGGCTAGAACGATACTTTCGTGCGATTAGACCACATGCCATCAAGCTGTTGCCGTCCTGTACCGCGATGCTAAACCTCGTCCAGTGGGGGACGTCCTGTACCGCGATGCTAAACCTCGTCCAGTGGGGGACGACAGCAAGGACATGCCACCCAACTGCCCATTCTGCCATTCCGACGTCAGTCTATGCCACAGCTACCAATACAACGTTAACGAAAAAGTAATCAAGCAAGGAATCGCATTACGACTGGCGGCTTCAAACTTGTCTCCCAGCTTGTATAGATAAATGCACTTCTTAGCCAGCCGCTCACGCTTCGTCCTGGTTCGATTGCGGCTTCGGGGGCGACTTGGCCGAGTCCCAAGCCTGAGCCAGCCGCTTCGTCGACAACAGCGGCTCCTTCTCCTCCTTCGAGCCACCAAACATACTTCTACGCTGGGTTGGCGTCGTGGGACCGCTCACCACTGTGGTCGTGGACATGGTGTGCGTACCACCACCACGAGCTGGCAGCGCTGCTGACACTGACAGAGAACCAGCGTTCACACCCGCTTTCTCCGCTGCGCGTTGGTACAGTTTCGACTTGAACGCGTACTCCTGCCGCAACATGTCCAGTTGTACCTTGGCCGGGACGCTGCGAATGATCTTCCAGAACGACCAAATCAATAGCAATGATAGATGTTCACTCACTAGAATCATGACCATGCGTGTAGAGAGCGAGAAACAGGCAAAATCTGGACCGAAACGGAAGTGCGAGAAGTCACCACCCATGGCATCGGAGATCTGCTGCGAACAGGATGGCGAGAAGAACTCCATGGCGCCGGTAGAGATGAAAATGAGCCCAATGTTGACGATTACACCCGTGAGTGCTACAGCGTGAAGCATATTGTGCCACTCACCAATGCCGCTGGCCTTGCGTGGGAATGGACGCCGGTTGGTTCGGCACAGACGGAATCCATCGCCACGAGTCTTCAGTGCATTTACGAGCATACAGGCAGCAGGCATGAGTGGCCATAGCATGGAGAACATCACCACGAAACCAAATTGCACCGTCATGTGGTGATAATCATCGTATGGGTCATAATTCTCTTGCTCGCTCTCGAACAAAATCGCGCGTGCCTTGGCGTTAAGCAATTCCACCTCACGCTCGCTGTTCTCAAGATACCGCGCTGACGACCGATTCAGCAAATGTACCAGGTTTTCACTATTGCGAGCTGTAGTACTGTTGTCTTGATTAATCACCTGGTTCACCCGCACACGATCGGATTCTTCACTTCGGTAGGACATTTCAGCGAGCAAACGTCGCTCACCTTGGGCCTTCACCATCGCCATCACCTTACGGTCTGTACCTCGAAGTCGCTGCTCGTAGTGTTTACGGTGGATCCACGGAACAGCTACAGCTATGAGCAGATTAAGTAACTGTGTGATGATGATGGGGGTCAGGAATAAAGTCTCCAAGTCTAAGTGGTTGATGTCGAAAGTTACCCAGCCACGGCATGGAATACAACGGGTTTCACGAAGCCCCATCTCATTCCATGATGGCGGACATGAGTCACAATACGAACCTGAGCGATCCATATACGGTCCAAAGCAGCAGTTCGCCGGGTCTTTCCAGATCAATGAGTTAAGAAAGTTGGTAATCGTATCACCAGCCCCTGGAACGACGTACACGAACGCTAGTAGAAAGAACCACGTGTAATAGTTGAGGAAATCCATGAGAAATAACTTCCGAATCATTGACTTCTCAAACTGCTCTATGGTTTTCCAGTTTTCCCATTCCGTGAACATCCGTGCAGCACGAGATACGATCACACTCCACTGAATAATATCTACGAACAACCCGTACAGGATACCTCCGCCAAGGATATAGAACCACTGCGCTGAAAAGAGACCTTTATCAGGATAACGCACTTTTATCACCTCAAACGCAGTGATCCAAATAGCGATCACTATCATCATGATGGAAATCTGCACGATCATAAAGGTGACCACAGCCAGATACTTGGGGTATCTCTTCCATCCTGGATAGTATTGATCGGGCAAGCCAGTGACTGGATTCACAAAGGCTTCACCTCGAAATTTCGGGTTGCGGTATACAATCGTGTTGGTCTCAATATCATTTGCCCACATGTGATTCAGTTCATTATTGCGGCGGGACCAAGCTTTAAGGAACCAGTAGCTCCAGACCACTGAGATTAACACTGCCCAGGCCACAAGCACGCGCATGTACATGGGTGTACCCATGACACCGCGTAGACACGTAAGCAGCACTCCTAGCAGTGCAATTGGCACCAGAAACTTGTTGTAAAAGTCCATGAATGCGAAATAATACCCCACTTTCTCGCCGAAGTGCGCTCTTACTTTCTGCAAGAAACTCTCCGATAGAAACTCCAGCTTTTGCGTCCCGATGAACGTCTTTAACAAGTAGCGATTGGTGATCGGATCGTGCACGGGAAAGATCGAGCGTACATTTGGGTGATCTACTGTGATTTTGGCTGTTTCTCTGATAATGTGGTCAATCACTTGGATCCTTTCAGCGGGTGTGACAATGGGACTGCTTTGCACCACCGAGTCCACTTCACGGGAGTTGCCGCTTCGCAGCCACGTCTGGAATCGAAGTCGGCGTCCGTAGATTGCCAGCGCCTCATCATTACCACGAATTAGCAGCACAAAATACTTGCTGGCCTTCTTCCCGTCCACTTCTACTCGGCTGAAATCTCCTTCCAGTACGTCAACATCTAATCCACTGGCCACAAGCTTCTCGATCAGGTTTCCTTCAACTCCGACGCTGATATCCACCGCCACGTCACCATCCGCCGCATTATTGTTGTCATTCTGATCAGTAAAACATCGTCTTGTTACAATGGCAAAGTCGTACGTAGCGCCCTCCAGCTCTGCGCCCTTCAGATAGCGGCAAGTGCCTGGGTGAACCACCAGCGGTTGTCCCGGAAGTGGAGATACAGGCGACTCGAAAGTCCACAGATCGTCCTGAAGTGCCAAAACCCTTCAGATAGCGGCAAGTGCCTGGGTGAACCACCAACGGTTGTCCCGGAAGTGGAGATACAGGCGACTCGAAAGTCCACAGATCGTCCTGAAGTGCCAAATCCATGGCGCCTGACGACAGGTGGCGGTCACGGCGATCCAGGATCTCACCGGTGATCGGCACGGGCGTCACCTCGGGTGTTTCTTCGTCTTCCATTTCTTTTTTGGATCTGAGTTCTATTTTTTCACTAAGTCAACAATGGGGTACACATAATTTAGTAGCGATCATTTCAATACAGTGATATAGTGGAGTCCAGTGCTGTCAAGTGTTCTCTTCAACAGCCGCGAAAGAAGCCGTTCAGTTATTAACTGCAAGGACGAGATGACAGTGAAGATGGAGACACCAGAAGCGCTCTCCAGTGGCAGCGATATCCATGACACATATGGACAGGTAGAGAAGAGTTCCATTTTTATAATGGGATCCACTATCGACGTCTGATAGCTCACACTTGCGTGCTATCATTAAATGCAGACAGCAGAGAGCTGCAGCGACTCTGAGAGCGAGTACGAGATCTTGTACCCTGGAGACGACGCCACCCAAGAGATTCTGAGCGACAGCGATTTCTACTGTAAGTTCATGCCCAGCACCGACGCGCTGTCCGAGTCATTGTTACAATTCTGCGGTAGCTTCCCCGTTCGCACGGCGCCTTTAATTGCGGCGGCGCTGGTGCAGCGGTTTACAGACGCGCGTTTTAACTGGGCCACCAAGACACTGCAGTCATTTTTGGAGGTCGTGTGCTGGACGAGCGTCACGTGCGCAACCTACTCGCTCTATGGCGACCTGCTTCTGGCCTTACAAGTCGGTACGTTCGTTGGTGCTATGATGTCCGTTTGCGACGAGATTGTGCTGCAATTTGTGCGCGGTGTGGCAAGAGTGATTCGCAATCAACCAGGAGGCGGAGACTTGCTACAACGGCTTGGCTTTGATGTCCCGAAGAATGGAAAGGTGCCGACGGATGGTCAGGAGATTGCACTCATTAAGAACTTGGTGTTTGGCTACTTTGGCGTTGTGGCGGTGCGGTCTCTTTGGGAAAATTTCCACGACATCAAGTTCTTCGCCTTACTGACGGCCTGCACGGGAGTGGCATTCATGGTCACAGCCGAGTTCTGCTGCTTGTGGTTACCAACGAGACGAGTGGGTTTGACGCTGCAGTCGCGGTTTACAAAGTTAGGTCGCAACTGGGATGAGCACGGGGTACGGTCTTTGGTGGAGATGCTCTGCTGGACGCTGTCAACGAGCTACTTGTACTACAGCTTGGAGGACTTTTGGCGGGCTTTCCAGGTGGGCACATTGGTTGCTGTGGGGGTGAGTCTGAGCTCGGGACTTGACTGTCTTGAGGACATCGACAGGAAGCTGATTGAGAAAAACGAGTACGGCTTTTGGGAGGAACGCGCGCTGGACGACCCGTTCATGGCACTCGCTAGTCGACTCGTTAAAGTTCAGCATGCACTTGAGTCATGCGGTCGCGCAGTGCAGGCCGAGGCCATGAACATGTACGAAAACTTTGGTGAGTAGCAGAGCCGAGAGTCCTTTATAGGAAGCGGACGAAGAGCTGAATCCTAATGCAGAATTTATTTGTACGCGCAGTGTCTCTGTACTACTGAAGTAGTAGTATTATATATACGATTCTATAATAACTGTCCACGTGTCTTGCATTTCACATGCAGCAAGGTGTTGAAGCAGCAGAATCGTCTGCTACAAAACCTGAATCGGGTGTACAGTAAGTATGCTTAGTTTCCCTTCCAAGTTGTCTTTGGTGCCATCATTTCGTTCCAGTACACTTGACGAAAGAATGCAAGCCAAAATCCGGTGCATTCACACTTGCAGTTGCCTGTTTTGTATAGTCGTGTCACACACACTGCGGCGTCATTGCTACAGTACCTCAACACCTTAGACAACGTAAGCTTCAGTATCCAATTCAATCACTCAAGCACAAGT
>JAIKVB010000598.1:0-22480 GCA_024679045.1 Phytophthora brassicae
TGTTCCCGGATGAAAAAAAAAAAAAAGGATTATGTGTGGACTTCCTGACCCCATAGTCAACATCACATGTTTGTGATAAAGTGGCGAGATAAATTACGGGATCTGCTATCGGTTTGGCTCGTAAGTTATCAGTTTGAAGGGGACTTGTATGTAGAAGGCAATGTGGTTTTCAGTAGCACCGTATTTTAACAAAACGGTAGTGAAATATACGTATGAGTTGGCCTTCCTACCGCTCTAGCAATACAAAAAAGTACAACGTACCAACGTATATGGCTACGTATTTTCAAAAATCAGTGCTTATGAAAGCCACTCTAAATTCAGAAAACGGCATCTTGTACCAGAAGTTGTGTGTGTTGTAAATTAGCTGTACCTAAAGGACTTGTCCGTAAAACCGCCAAACGACTTCAAAAATAGTAGAGTACGGGAGATAAAAACCCGAAGTAAAATTTTATTAAGGCGCTGTGCTACCCCTCTGCTGTCTGTACTAGAGACTGTTACCCTTCCGTATCACGCTGGCAAAAGTGCAGGTACCTAAGTCGATTATATTGCTCCATTGCGTAGCATTCATTACTCCAGTGTGCCCCGACAGCATCGTTTTCAAGAAAAATAAACTCCATAACCCACAGGAATTCCCGTCCTTGCTGACACTTCTCCCATCTCTCAAAGTCCACATCCTGTTCGTCTCCAAATTGTGGAACGATGGTGGAAAGAACTGCCTTTTCCAATTCCTTGTAGCGTGAATTGGACTGCTGGGGGCCGAAGAGGGTTATCGTCACTGGACTTGACGAGCGATCTATGTAGAAAGCCATCCAATGGTATCCATTTGAGTTCACAATGCCAATCTGGCGAAAGACGGTGGTGTGAAACGCTCCGTTGGTTGCTGCTGCTAGTTTTTGATACTATAAGTCTTGAAATTGATACAAACCGGGAACGATGAAACCCACGTTCTCCCCAATGTAGCAACGTGTAAGAAAAATTAAACCCGCACGCACGCACGATGAATTAAACCACTCCCCTTTTCTAAAATCTAGAAGGCGGGCACCTTCGATCTCTTCTCCATAACTTGTGTACGCGTTAAGCGCCATATTCTCCACACAGTCTCTAAACATATCTTGTTACAAATGTGTACACAAATCAGGTATCAGATAAACATTTCTGTACCGGATTTCACAAAACAATAGTACTCACCTTTGTAAATGACCTACAGTCGTTGAAAGGTGCTTGCTCGTTTAAAGAGCAGATCGCTACCCCATCAATCCACGTAAACGTGGCTTGAACATTGGGTATCACCTGCTTGGCGTCGATAACGAGTAACATAGTTCTTAGCTGCTCCACTGTCGCGTATCCGAAGTCGTCCGACCTGGCTAAGTACACAGCGTTTCCGTCTTTTCCCCCGATCTGCATATCAATGTCCGATATCGCTGCGGTACACGCCTCTCTTGACAGCTAGGCACTCGGTTCTGGAAGCGGCTGGCCGACATTCATTCTTTGGATTGTGTGAGGGTTTGCATCTCCACTTCCTTCAGCGGGGGTAGCTTGATCTACAGAACAATAAGAGGATTAGATACGGGTTATAATTTGTATGCTCAAAGCCGATCGTACCATTTTAGCAGCTAAATCGTAGCAATACAGTCGGGTAAGAATACTACCGAGGTCATGTAGCGTTGAAGGCGTCTTCGACTTGCCAGTAGCTATTAGCTTTTGCACGCCGACGGATTCGCTGCAGATCCTGAGTCTTTTGAGCTTTTGTTTTCTTGCGCCGCGAGGCCTGCAAACTTTTTACCGCCTCACAAAGCTTCAGCTTGGTCAAGATAGCTTCGGAAACATGCGGTATAGTATCCTCTACATCAGGCCTTTGTTTCTTTTGCTCGGATTCAACTGTTTCGTTGTCGATGACTGCAATAGCATCGACAAGTTTTCGCACTTCACCGGCCCGACAAGTCTTTCCACTGGCTTGAGGAGAGATAAAGTCGAATTAAAATCATTAGCACTCTGGTCCGACATGATCCCCTTGATCTGCTGGCACACTGCGTTTGCGTCACTATACTGCCCGTCCCTAGCTATTATTCTTCCTTTATCCATGGTTTTCTTGGTCACGTGAAGTGTTCTGGCAACGTCTACTGACCCGGTTGAAATATCATTTGTAGGGGACAGCAATGACCTGCTAGACGTGTAGTACTTGGGCGGCGGAATGGAGGACCCCCAGCTTTCGCTTTTGCGGAAATAGATCACGTGACGGCACGGGAGCAGAAGTGTATTCATGAACGTAGGGGACAGCAATGACCTGCTAGACGTGTAGTACTTGGGCGGCGGAATGGAGGACTCCCAGCTTTCGCTTTTGCGGAAATAGATCACGTGACGGCACGGGAGCAGAAGTGTATTCATGAATGTACATGGACACTGGAAGGTCTGTCAACAAAACGACATAACACATTAGCAGCACTCTAGAGAATGGTACCAAACGATACCGGATAAACAATATGATACAAACATAACATACATTAGTATCTACCACGTGCATAGAGTTGTCGTCACCCTCAAAAGCCGAGCGTAGTTCCGCTCTCGTACCGTCGACCTTCGCATTGTACGACGTGTCAACACTGCACGCGTATTTGTACTGGTCACGAACGAGGCGGTAGGCGTGGGCACTTACTTGAAGGGCCAGCGCAGTGAGATCAGGGGCTGTGACATCTTGAGCATCCGGGGTTTGGCGGGTACCTAAGCTCTTGAACTCCTTCAAGTATCCTTCTTCAGCCCATTCTTGACGAGTAAAAGCGAGCTGAGCAGCTCATCGATGGGGTCTTCTCGGTTCACAAGCTGTTTAATCTTCCCCCAGCCGCTCTCGATGCGAATGTTAGTGTGGTTGTTGAGGTGGGGATCACTGTCCTCGTGATAGCCCACCCACTCTTCCTTACAGGTCTCCGAGTTTGCGGCGAAATACTCGTAAAATGGGTCCCTTTTGTCTCTGCCCAGCGATACCATCATTGTCCGGCGATACATTCGGTATTTCTGCGCAGATTTTGATTTCATCATCAACTGCAAAGCTCTGATGATGTCCTTCTTGTCTTTGGCGTTACGGGAACAGCGAGTACCAGCCTAGTATAAAGCCAACATGTTAAAAATATGCTTCTAAAAATTTAATCGAATGTTTGCAAACTGTACCTGTTTTCGAAGAAAATCAATTACATGGAACTGACATAGAATTTGTCGAGCATTTGGAAACGCTTCCGCGAGAGCTTCCTTTTCTAAAAAATCTGTATCAGTTTCGATAACCTTGATGTTTTCCCATCCAGGGTTAGCCTCTTTAAATTTTTCGAGGCAAAACGCGAGATTCTCCTTTGTTTCCCTCTCGACGAGCGAATGGTCAACGTATTGACCCTAGGATACACGCACACAAAGTTAGACAACATCCGGTATCGAATAATTTTGCGCCACCTCTTTCCTTTCCCCTTAATGTTAATACCATGTGTGCACAGCAGGGTGACCTAGTAATACGGTGTCGTTGATGGTAGCATGCGCGCGTCTTCCTCATCAACACCGCACTCTTGAAACTTCTGGTTACACAAATTGGAGCTGTACGACGTCCTCTTCGCCAGCATTTGGAAAGTATCATCCATGTGAACCTGCAACGCCGCGAAGAACGCCTCCCAATCGTCGAATAGTCGAGGAAAGCCACGCATGAAGGCTCCGTCGTCCTCCATTCGTGATCAGCCGAATTTCGTACCCTGTGTGCCCGTAGGTGGGCTGTATCTACTCTACTTCAGAGTAGATACAGCCCCCCGACGGGCACACAAGGTACGAAATTCGGCTGACCACGAATGAATCGGAGTACCCCTTCGTCAGTAGGTGTCCGGGGCGCATCAAGGAATCAGGCTTCAACCTTAGCCATATTTCGACGGCTTCCTCTACACAGCATACCCTTCCTGTTTAGTATCGGCCCACCTCGAACAAAATGTACGGTACAAGCTGTTTTATAGTATAAACCACTGCATAAATAAAGAGGGTTTATATAAATAGGGTTTATATACTTTTATTTTATAAAAAGGCTGTTTTAGATATTGATAAAGGAGTGTTACGATTTATGGGTTAGGGTTTGGAGTCTACGGACTACTCGCCCGCGAGAAGCTTCAAGCGCGTTAACTGCTGCGTCCTCTTCTCCAGTATTAGCGTCGGTGTCTTGACGTTGCGATCGACTTGGTACCGGATCCGGTACGTTTCGAGCTGATTAATAAAATTATAATCTGTATACACTTCGATTCTTCCACCGCTTCATCACGTTGGACCAGCGCCAATTGTGTGCACTCGTCATCTCCGTCTGCACAGCTCTTTTCCTCGTACGCCTCCTATTCGGAGACAGACGCCTCGCCTGGACTATTTTGTAGATCCATACTGCCCGAGCCATGGCAAATGCCAAGCGCTTCTTGCCTGGAGCCCGCGTGCTCTTCGAAATATTGCTGTCTGGTAACGCAGGCGCGTGGTGGACACACTGCTATCCGAGTCGTCGAATACGTCATCTTCGTCTTCCACTCCCTCGTCACTAGGCAATCGATCACGTAGACGACTGGGATCTGCGTGCCAAGCCCGTCAAGCGTCCGCGGCTCGATCTCGTGCGTCAACGACTGCACAAACAGAACAAATAAGTCATGGTACACATTGGGACGAACACGCAAATGAAAAAAAACGTATGGCGTACCATAAATGGCGCGTCGGTGGTGAGTCTGCTGCAGCGTTCTCAGCGCTGGTGCGGCGCCTACCTTCATCTCCCCCCTTTTGGTCCTGGAAAACCAGTACTTTAGATCTCTAAATGTAGAGAGTTGAAATTTACCGATGTGAAAATAATACTGTATTCTTTTTGTACACGCACGCCAGGATTCACAGTGCACCTGTTGTGATACTGGTACCGGAGGATAGGGCAGATTGGTACCGGATTCACAACATTTTATACCGATATTAGTGGATAGATCCTTTCTTACTGTAATTACATGTACACACCGTGAATCGTATACATATATCGCTCAGAAACTCCGGCAGCTCCAACTTTTTTAAACTTAGAGGGTATCGCATTATGCGTTTTACAGACTACGTGAACATTTCAAATAGGTACTAACGTTATGCTCCGAATTGATCCACCATTCCGTTGGTGGCAGGTTCTCTTTGTCCTCGCAGAACACAATCCTCAGGGAATCGACAGCAGTGTACAATGCTGTGAGTCTTACGCTCATCCACGCTTCCTTGCACCACTTCATAGCTTAGAGCTGGTCCATGAAGTAGACGTTTTTACCCTCAGGTACTATATCTGGGTCTGCTCTGTTCTGCAGGGATACCGAGTATTGCATTTCTCATTGAGCAACGTCAATATACCAAATATATTATTTACGGTGGCTTCCACACCATAGCATAATAATTGCAATGCCAAACGAGAAACGTCCATTACGTTGCAACCTACGAACACGCATTTACAACAGCTGCATCCCAGAATGGCTTGTTCGCACGGAGGAAGAGAGTCATCTCCAGCGTGAAAGGCTGGAGAGACTGGCGCTGCGTGCCCAGCGTCGCCTTTGGTACACTGAAGAGTCGCTCAACGACGTTAGAGGTAGGAGGAATAGAGCCTAAGAGCTCGCATCTGGTTCCGAAGACGGCCGTCTTGCGCTTCTTCTTGACTTGCTCGACGAGCGACGGCGGTTTCTGCGTGGCTGTCTCGGCCGTTGCCGAGGCATCCACTGCTGTCGCATTCACTGCAAAAGGAGCAAGCGTTGCCTTCTCTGACCGCGAGAGCGCGTCCATCTTGCCGTCCAGCACCTTCACGCAAGCATCCTCAAAGGAAGACGAGTGTATGATGGCTGCACCCGGTTCTAAGCAATCAAATTCATGTTAGAGCCCAATATATATGAATGTGGTTGGCATACAGAATTCTCCTTGCCAAAGTATTCTGCGAACTCCACACGAAAACCGACGAGTGCGTTGAAGTACATACGCGCTTCTAGGAGCGTCACAGACTCCGACTACAGCTTGTAGCTCACCGAATCGACATTCATCAGGTCGTCGAGCATCTTCCGCAGACGGCGGTTGGTGGACAGGGATGGAAGGAGGTCCTGGAGCTCGTCGAAGTCCTTGATCACATCGAGCAGCTCCAAATAGCGATAAACCGTGGCAAATGATGATCCCCATCGTGTGTCTTGGCTCAGGACCGGTCTAAGTCGTGTCTTGAACCTAGCCAAAATCATTGCATTGCGATTGGTAAAAAAAACTTTTTAGGATACGGATTGGCCAAAATGTAAAACAAACTCACCGAAGCTGAGCTGAAAGATTGAGAGTCTTCAGCTTGATCATGAGGTGTTTGAGCTGGCGGAGCTCGAACAAGTAGTCATCTTGCATAGCTGCACAGCGAGATTCAAAATATGATTAGCGCAGCCTACTAGAGGCACACCAAGGTCAGACGCTACCTCTTGCTCATAGAGCAGTTGTCTCCGACGACAAAGAGGCAGTCGTCGAGGCTCTTGCTGTAGTCTCGAGCCAGCTTCACACGCAGAAAGCTTGCATGTTCGGGGGCCGAGTGGTCGCCGTCAGGGCTGTTGACAAACGGGTGCATAGCCAGGAGCGGCTGTCTACGCTCACCATTCACCTCATAGCATCCCAGACCACTAGATAATGCTCGGACCGATTCGACCAACCGTCAATGAGGAGGCCGTACCTATTGGGCATCTCATTAGCGATAGAGGCTTCTACAGCCAGCGTCACGTGCTCCATACCAGTGCGCAGTTGCTCTTGGCGAATAGGGTCCATTGTGCGAGTGTCTGCATCCATTGTGCGAGTGTCTGCGACTCCGTGTCGTAGCAGACCGCGTAAGCTCTTCAAAGTCCGGGTGCTGCTCCGTCAGGTGCTGGATGAGGTTGCTGTACCTATTCTTCGGAGCTTGCTGCCGGACGGTGGAGCAGCAGCACCGGAAGTATCCGATGACAGGCTCGTCCTGCTCGTCCAAGATAGGCTTGAAGAAAAGGTTGGCGACTTGGTGGTTGCGGAACATGATGAGAATTGAAATAGACTCTGTGCCGCGAGCTCTTCGGTGCGGAGTACTGCAGCCACCCGTTTAGATAGTTGGTCAGAGTGCACCGAAGGCTAACCTTGATGTGGTTTACAATAAATTACGTACGGGACAAACAGTGTGGCAAAATAAAATATTTCCGAACTATTACTGCAATAATAGTTAGCTCAATGTATTTTTCGGGAGCCCTGCTGTTCAGGGCAACCCAAAATAATAATACTCATTAACATATTGGCTGCTTTGCCCATTTTGGTTGCAAATCGGCCGAATTAGACGCTGATTTAGAAACCTCAATATTTCGTTTATGACTGGCCGACCCTAAATTATTGTCACGCGCTCAATTTTATGGCATGAATAGACTGACCTATTTAAAGCACGTGACTGAATGTAAAATGACTGGGAGGTGGAATGCCCACTTCGTCGTGGGTATTAGGCTTGATCATTGCCTTAATATCATTTTAACCAGCAGCATAATAAACCGTGCCTAGACCAGTCCGCGTTGACGTAAAAATTGGTGAAATCACGAAAACGAACGGGACGAGCGTCAGTGTAGCCATTCCGATGCGCGAATTCAACGAGGGCATCACGAGTTTACTAGAAAAGTAGAGGACGCTGTTTTATCCATATTGTCGAGTCCGAATTAAAACCACTTCCTGACACCCCTAAATTTTATGGGTGTCGAAGAACGCGGTTTCCACAATACACTCAAATAATTAAATTAAAGTATTTATTCGACAGATCATTTTTTTAAAGTTATACACAATACATCTTTTGAATTTTCTGGAATCAGTGCAGCCACCAGTTTTCACGTCCAACCGTTCTCTATCGATTGCTCTGGATTCCCTCGGAATCAAATTCACCTGCTTCACTCACACCTCCCACCCCTCCTCCTACCATGGTCCTCACAAGCAGCCAAATATGCTCCATATTCATCCTTGAAGTCGAGAGCGGCCTGTTTAAATGCACTTCCTGCGAGAAGCAGTATAAGAAAGGCAACGGCTACACGATCTCGCTAAATTATTACCTCCGCCGCAAGAATCCGCTACGCCAACACCTAGCCAACTCACGCACCAGAGACGATACAGATATGTGGAGTGGGTCGTTTGTGGCCGCCTTCCTTTTGCGTTCTTAGAGCGCAGCCTCACGCGCCAGAACGCCTCTCTTTCTCTCGTTTCTTAGGATACCCTATCGAAGTACATCGTGCTACTCTCCAAGGTGCTCGAGAGGCTCGTGAGCTCCCTAGCGCGTTTGGTATCGTCCTCGATACCGACCGGCTGGGCTAGCAGTAACCGCCATTACGTCGCGATATTTGCGGTATTCGACAGCAATGATACCGGTACTACCGGTAGAGGCATGGAAACCGAATACTACGGTGATCTAGAGTGCTTATCGCGCCGCTTTCTGCCACTCGCTTTCTCCCCGGTTGAGATTGAGGAGGATTTGAGTGCGCAGAGTCAGTTCGATCTAGTTGCTGGCCTTACGTCAGGCCATGGAGCGCGGTCAAGTTCATGATGGGCGACAACTGTTCGGTGAACCAATATATCGGGGAAAAGGATGAGGCAATCCTTTCATCGGATGTGCCAGTCATCGGTTTAACCTGGCTGTTAAGGACTTTTTAAAGAACGAAGACACACTCATCGCCAAGTTTCAAGCGCTGATGTCCAAGCTCCGAACAATCAAGGGAAGGGACGAGCTCTTCTTCGCGTCTCCCACTTGTCGTCGTTGATAAGTAACGCGACCAGAAGGTCGAGCCCGTACGAGATGGTGGAGCGCTCACCAAGCTTCAGCCTTTATAATCCACTGGGTCACGACATTCTAACCGATCACAACATTCAACCCTACTGCTCCGACGGGCCGAGATGAGCGAGTCAAGGCATTCAAGGACGACCTTGAGAAGTTTGAGGGCATTACAAAAGAGCTTCAAAAGTCTACGCTAACACTTTCTGCTGTGCGCCGACTGTTCGAACAAGTTGTGATGGAGTTTCCGGCGCTATGGTCGCGACTGGTCGCATCCGCTTCAATCGTCAATAATCCACATTTGGATCAAGAAATTGTGAAGCTGCAGCGCGGAGAATCGCTGAATCCCTCTGAAAGGTCGACGTGTGCGGCGTTTAGCTCACTCGCTCTCGAAAGGGCACCGGTTCTGGATGAAACGACTAACTCCATTGTCAAGGTATCGTTCAAGATGCGGAAGGCACCGAAAGCGCTCACACTACGCCGAAGATGGGTACGTCCAACAAGAACCTGCGCTTCTTTTCAGGCTGTAAGCTCGTGCTCTTAGACCCACGCAAAATTCTGTCGCCTGGCAAGCTGGAGATGCTCATGTGTCTACAGTGTAATCGCGACTTGTGGGACGTGACCGCAGTCGAGGAGGTGCGTGCAAGAATTGTTCGCGAATAATTCTGGACATGACCACGCTTGAGGAGATGCGTGCAGGAATTGATAGTAGTTAATTTCATTAATTACATGATTAATTTATGCACATTGCTGTGAAGAATAATCTGAGCATTGCATTCTCGGGTGCCCTGGCTCTGTTAGTGACGAGAGGCGTGTGTCTGCTACGATAGACACTTTTAAAACCTGCAATAATCCTCGCAGCCATCGACTGCACGTGTGACGTCGTATTTGAAAGCAATTTTTGCACGGTAATGTTTGTCAGGTCACCGATCTCAAGATCATGCGAAGAAGCGTTGTCTACGAAAGCAAAATGTTGTACCCAGATTTCCGCATAAAATTATCCAGATCACGTGTCTCTTATGACGGCTGGGTCAACCTATTCGGCCTCGCCGTTCATTCCGGAAACGAAGACCATTGCGTCTCACAACGCAATGGTTCGAACCTGGATAACCACTCTTCGGAGAGGCGGTGCATGCGGTACGTCGGCGAGAATCTTGGCAGCCTTGACTGTCAAGAGTCGACAAAATTAACACACGTCCTGTGCTGAGCATGCCTTAACGAAACGGTTTAATTTGGCTTCCAATTCTGGACACTGTATGCATAATTTTCGTCTCATTTCAGACTCGGATGTATTGGTTTGAGCTTTCTCCCGCGTGGAGCTCGCATACCCCAATATGTGTGCGAACAGTATCTCGTTGTGGTGGTGTTGAGAGCATGAATTCACGCGCCTTCCAGTTCGCAAGCTCGCGGCAGGACATCCCAGGAGACCGTCGGAATCGAAGAAAAATCGATCTTTTGCCGAATGGAGAGCCTCTTCCCTTTGGAGTTGCGTAGAGGGGAAGCTGACATCTTGTCTGCTGGAAGATCATAGACTAAAACATAATAAGATTATAGCTTTCAAGCCTTCCCTGTTTACGATGATTGTACTGATTTTTTTCTCATTTTGACAAAATGTAAGGTGATGGTGTGCCGGAGTGTACACGTACAGTAAACTTTCTCACTGTTTCCTGCAACCATTGCAGTGCAATATTTAACGTGCAATGACCTCGGATTATAGACACCGTAAGTCATCGCTTTCGTGTCACATTGCCAGATAATGACCAACGAGCAGGTTTCATTGATAGATACTAATGGGTAGGAACGTGGCAGTGGGCCACGGACACCGTTCGAGCTTCTTGCACGGACCGATTCCCGTATTGATTTAGGGAGATATTAATCTTAAACTTCGGAATTACGTGCAAAGCCAGGCCAATCCGACCATACCAAGATATTAATAGTGCTGGACGTACAGTGTGTGAGCGTACATACCCACCCCCCCCTCTATTAATAATTCTCTGCTCCCTGAGGTGCAGGAATAGTACCTCTGAAATCTGTCCAAACCTCTGTTCCCCCCACTGAACGTGTAAAGTGAGTCAACAATATACATATGGGGTGTCGTCAAAATACAAAAGCGGGTGCATGTAGCAGCCTAAAATTTGCACACCAGCACTTTTTGAGCTGAAGTCAGGTGTGGTCGTAACGTGTGGATTACACATCCTGATACACGTGGCCCACACTCATGATTCAAATCGCCACCCTCAGGCGCGGACATCAAGGGAGGCGGAAGCGCCGTTTCGCCGGATCCCCAGTGGCGCACAAATCACACCAGGATTCTACGACCATCTCTCGAGTAGTCGCCGTGCGTACCTCAGCTATCGGCACGACGGGATAGAGCGAAGACCCCATCCTGAAGCTTGACGTACCAGGAAGGACGGCCACAAGGCTGTTCAATTATTTAAAGCCGAATGCAAAACAGGCTCAATACAATTCCGCAGGGCGAGCAGCCGGATGATAAGAAACTAAACAACCCAATGAGCAGCACTTACTGAACGTTTTCACTAATGTGATGTTTGAGTGCATCAATAGAAAAAACAAGACACACTTTATCGATTGAAAATCAAACTGTAAGCACTATCATTTTTCTGCTCCTTCTGTTTATTGTTGAGCTGCATTGATGAGATGATCACGATTCTTGGCAGCGTACCAGCGTCGGAGTTTTCAGTGGTGGTTCACTGGACAATTTCTCCTGTATCGAATAAGGAGACGACTGCGACTGGGGGCTTCATGGCTGCACTATTGTTGTCCAACCTTTTACATGTAGTGCAGAAGGTAGAGCCCACAATCGCCGTTGTTTTTTTGCTGCGGTTTCACATTGTAGAATGCATGGCCCCACTGAGAGAGGGGTAAGGCAACCATCAGCGCCCGACACTCTTTAACGAGAAACCATTTTACAATCTCGTACACATAAGCTGTGTCATGCATGCCCTTCATGGGTGTGGAATAAATTGGTGTGCCCTTGCCTTAATGCGTTTTCCACTACAACAAAACTTCAGTGCCCATTACCGCAAATTGGCAACAGTGTATAGGGATATTATGCCCATTTAAACTTGCCGGTCAACGAGTTGACCAGCGAGATCGTATCTTTCTGGTTCCTCTTCATTAAATGCGAGCTGTTTTAAACTGACAAAGTCGTCCCCCACATGAAAACTATCCCAGGAAATCGCTTTAAAGCACGGTAAATTATAAATTCGATCACAGTATCTTTTAAAGTCATATCAGGAAGCAGGCTTTCGAAATCATCTGTAAAACACCAAATATGATGGTGTTCGTTTGACCAATGGAGCAAATGACCCTCTTTTGAAAGGTTTTCTAGCGCGTGGTTTGGCCGTACGACTTGCTAAAGCCTTTATAATCGACGCGTCCGCCTTAAACCCCCACTAGAGTCACTGAATGTGTGTTCACTGCTGCTGCTCTTATTTTCAGATGCAGTTGCTCCAGGAAATCTACCAATGTCAGCACCAGCCATAAATTCGTCACTATTTTCACATTTGCCCGTTGTTTTCGAGACTTGCTTAAGAAACTAGGCCTCCAAGTTTTCTAACTGTCTCGCCACATCCACCACTTGCACAGGTACCCGTGGATTCGCCATCTCTACCCAATTATCAGGTAATATCACCCACATTTCACCAGCTGCCACTTCCACGACTTGTTTCGGTTCGGCGCCGCTATTTTCGTAGCGTTTCATAAAGCGGCAATCTCACGTTTCCCGCTTTTGGGGATTGTGAATTATTTTGCAAACTCGTCCACATTTGCGGTAATATGTTCGAAGATCAGTAAAAGCTACAGCTACCATCTTCGCGCACGCTATCAAGTACTGAATAGCTCTCGTTTCACAGGGTTTCCAAAGATTTTAACGCCCGCCTCCCTTTTTCCTTTTCCTGTCGAAGCCTTCAGCTCCGTCTAGACCTTCCCACAGCGCTTTCATTCTCTTCGGTTCAATTATTTATCTCCTAACTGGAGCGAAGCTGTGAAGAGTCCACTCTAGGTTAGACTTCTCTCGCTTCAGCAACGCAATTCTCTCATCCTCAGTTCTTTGCTTTAGTCGCGTTTCGACATCGCTGAATGTGATCCGAGCCCGAGGGTCGGGCCACTCATTATAGGTATCAGATTTTCAATATACACGAATTAATTTAAATCACCACGAGTTAGTATAATCCCCAAGCTAATGTGAATCCTTGCCACCAATTGGCGCGACTAATGCGAATCACCACGAGTTAGTGGTAACCTTTGCCAGCGATTCACATTAAGTCGCGTGGGTTAATGCGAAACCCGTGAGATAACGTGAGCCCCCTCGAGTGAGTAGTATTAACCGGCGCGGTATAACATGTATCACTCCTCTAGATTCAGATAATTCTGGATATTATCGGGTCAACGGCGTGCAAACAGTAATACTACTGATCTGATCAAGAATGGTGTGATATTCCATATGGCTCGAGCACTGCGGGGTTCCAAAGTTATCGCAGCAGAAACGGAATATCGAAGTATGGTGAAGCTAGCGGTGGACGACCTGATAGATATGTGTTCTGTTGGCATACTCACGTGCAAGAACAACACTTTGTGCCGGAGGGAAATTGAAGGCGAGTACCATCTGCAACGGAGTCCAATGTATCTGCATAATGTCCGCCGACGATGAAGGTGTGTACTTACAGTCGGCGAGTAATATGCCGGTCACCATCCCTCCCGATGCACATGAAATTGCAGTGGTACATAGAGTAGGATTAGGTTTGTATTGCAGATTGAGAACCTACTAAGAACAACAAGAATATGCTTGTCTATTCAGGTAGAACGTTCAAGTACTCTCTGCTGGGATGATCGAAACGTCACCGGCTACGATTCTTGAATTTCATCAGTTCGACAGAGATTGCATTTCTAGAACACGCATTGATAGAGGAGGTCGTGTCACTGTCGAGGTGAAGACATACCAAAAATAATTCAATTCACCTGATTTGACAGGTGTAGATAGCTGACCGACTCGTGCAGTTGTTGGGAGGTTAACCCTTGCTCAATACGTGCCGGCTGGAGGTCGGTAAAGTCGAAGGTGCTCTCATCAAAACTTACTTATGCAAGATTGGGTGAAGCGACATGTAAGTTGTTGGGAGGTTAACCCTTGCTCAATACGTGCCGGCTGGAAGTCGGTAAAGTCGAAGGTGCTCTCATCAAAACTTACTTATGCAAGATTGGGTGAAGCGACATGTTTGGGCAAATGGCCATCCTGGTGAAGCAAGTTCTGCAGTGACATCAGAGGTTGCTCTATTCGAAGAAACGACCGAGGATAATCAAACAGCCCACCATCTAGCTCACTACGCGGGATTGTTGAGAACGTGTACGTACTCCCTGGACTAATGTAGGACATGTCGTAATTTCATACCCAATTTTCGTCTCGCCCAATTGGAACGAGGTCACCTCTTCGAGCAACAGTATCGAGTGTCATCATTTCTCCTCCAAATGGGTGCATGGAGTTCTGGAGTTGGGAGTCCCACGCTACCAGGTCTTCGTGCGTATACGCTAGCCAATTCATGTGTAGAGGCAACACTTTCAAAGGTGTCTTCAAATCCACTACATGTGAAGGGCTGTTCACCAGCACCATCGTATCATCTAATAATCGAGTGTTCGTTGTCAGACTAGGTGAGACTAATTAATGCACGTGAGTGCCTAAATCATGCTGCGTTCTCTGTTTTTTTACACGTACCAAACCCCGCGGTTGTGCCAATATCAAGAGCCGAGCGTGCCGCTAGAGCGTGAAATCAAGCTCCAAATTTCAAGTGCATGGAACAAACACAAGTGTTGTCTCGGCGTTAAATTATTAGGCCTATCGAGTCGATAAGCCCGGCACGTAGACCATCCCGATATAGTCGAGACGCTTTCGCTTGCTCCAACTTGTCTAGTACCAAAATATTGAATGATCGTACAGCTCCAGCTATGCTAATAGCAGAATTAGCTAGACGCCGCAAATATCCCATGCTTTCTGCGTCATTATGTATTTCCAATATGTGCAAGACACGTATACGAACAACCTCAGTAGTGATCATTGAATGATCGTACCGCTCCAGCTATGCTAATAGCAGAATTAGCTAGACGCCGCAAATATCCCATGATTTCTGCGTCATTATGTATTTCCAATATGTGCAAGACACGTATACGAACAACCTCAGTAGTGATAATAACCGCGACAGCTTTGGTCTTCAGCATCCACTTTGCTGATCGCTTGATCTCAACGTTTGGAGCTGCAATGGACAATGTTGACAAGGGTACGTCAAAATTGACACTTTCTGGCAATGTAATCATACTTCCAAACATAACGCACATTTCACGTGCCTCACGCACGACATGTCGTTTTACGGTAACATGAAAAACTTCACAATGATTGTTCGTCGCAGTGTAGCTCGATGAAAAATGGTAAGTCTGCCACCTCCAGAAGCGATTATCAATCCACTGCTCTTCAAAGTAGTCAACAAAACTTCTAAGACACGGTTCCAATCTTCACTCTGAAAGGACACGGTCCTTAACAGCATATAATCCAGAATAGCTTGTTGTGAAACGCATATCCATATTCCCCGAAAATACTGCTACACCGAGTCCTTTTCAAGATGGCTTGTTCGTTTGTAATCGCTGTAGAGTATATGAAAAATACATCAAGTATTTGCTTTTGCTAAACGCATTAACACTTCTAATTTGCATTAATCTGTGTATTAATCTATGTATCTTCAGCATCACCCATGATAGCATAAACGTGAAGCGAAATGTGAAAAAAATGCGCCGGTACAGCTTAGATAAGCTTCCAAAAGCCAGATCGTATTCACGATGGGGTCTTGCTCGTACTATAAAATTACAGCAGCTAGATGGTAAGTACGCGTACGATCTAAATCCACAAGGTATTTCGGGATAGGTAGATCGCTAAGCTTGAACGTTGCATCGGTGTGATTTTATTTGAAATGGTCATCTCTGTGCAACTGATTGACTTTCGTAAGCAAACTTAGAGTCGTTACACCCAGTACGAATGGGTCATCATCAGTTCCATTTCCTGTATGTGTACATCCCCCACCATCAACTAAGCGTCGAACAGAAAAACTTTGTAGCGTCGATACCATCATAATAAGGATACTCTTTTACCAATGCATGTACATCTTGTCTTGTGTTGAGCGTGAGGTTATTTGCTAAGACGATTTACACAGTCCAAAATTGGCTGGTGCGAAGTTAGTCTTAGAGGTGGCGGTGCTTCATCGGGTACACGGCGTAAATTACTATATATGTGACTGGGGCGTATATCGCAAGAATCCATTCAAGTTACGTAATCCTTCACTTCAGTGATGATGGATACGCGATGAGGTCCACTGCATTTTACGTCACGAAAATTGCCCCGGCTGTTAGAGTAAACGCACTACTTCGACCCTGATACGCATTCGCAGGTATACCCCTGTACCAGACGTTGTGCGTCATTTCGCCCATCTTCCTTTTGAGTACATGCCTGACTTATGCATGCCATTTGGCGCTCAACCATTACGTGGTCAGCTATGTATATCCTGCAGTCCAGCTCGCGCGCTCGACGTAAAATGTAGAGCAGCATAAATCAACAGCACGGCGCTTGATTATCGTCTCGGGTCGTGTGCTCGTCCAACATCGTCCAAACTATCCGTGACATCGTCAGGTGGCCACTCGAAGGGAGCGCCAACCTGTCAGCCGGTGGTGAAGTTAAAAGTCGGAGGGGGGGCTGGCACGGGTAGTGCGATTCGGTTAGCTTTCAGAAAGTGAAATGGTTGGCGATAGCTACGTTCACGTTCCAGTCAAGCCAGTTACGGTTGAATAGCAACACCATAAGATTTAAAACTCACAATTACTCGCGTGAGATATTATGAAGCCGCCCTATATTCACTTATACTCGCGAGTTTATGTGAATTTGACCTTCGGCAAATCCATCTTTATGTGCTGGTGAATCTAGTTTTGATAGTGCCCACAAATCGGCTTGATGACATCCAAAACATGTTTCTGTTTTTTGGAGTCTTTTCGGTTTTGATCACACCACATCTCATTTTGTTTTCACCCCAAAATTTTGTTTGTTCACACCCCAGCATCCCACTGAATGACCTGGATGACGTAAAACAGGCGGTCTTGTGTAGTCCACACGTGTTTCGGCTTTGGTTACATAAATGTTTTTTATTAAACCTAGATACAAGGCCTGTGCCAATAGAAACAATCAAAAGTTACTAGCCTGTCCTTTGGGTTGCCATGGACTAGGTTGGCTTAAAGTTAATGGTGAAAGCTGCATGCAGACCGGGGAAGCCCCTGTCTATTCTTGTAAATAGTCGAAAGATGGACATAGGTATAGGTTGGTACGTGATTTAATCCGAGACCTAACCTATCTGTGACCTGTATTAGATTCTTCGGCCATAACATTCGAGTAAAGGTCCGTATTAGACACCGTTTTGGGCATCATTAGATAGACAAGATTGCCGCCAGTAGACACCCTGGCTATCATAGCCGATATGAACTGCTTTTAATAGGTGGTGTGTAAACCCCCTGTTTAAATGATATTGGCTCTCGCGCACATCTACATAAACCCATTCCGAGTCGTAGTGAAACAGCGCAGGATTCGTATTTACCCGTCGCGAAATATTATGAATTCACGAAGGTCCACATTAAGTCGACGCGGACTATTTTGAAACCTTGTTTCACATGAATCCGGCGCCACTTACTCGTATGGCCCGCTTGTGTCACGTGTACGCGCGACATTAATGTTTTGTGCGTCTAGAACCATGTCTATTGCGCACCACAAATCTGTTTAATGAGGGCCTGTTTGGCTGCTCGGTGTCTACTGCTGACCTTTGTGTCTACTGTCGATCTAATGCTGTCTATCAGCGACCCAACAATGTATACTCCCAGTCTCATAACATTCATTGACAAATACAGCAAAAGTGCTGTGGGAGTCTTTAATCTTGTCTCTTCGAAAGCGACAAGTATCGAGAGACGAGAGAGTTATCGCTAGCCAACAGGTTGGACAAGCAACCACAACAGAAATTGAAAGAGCTGCATAAGGATAGAGCTGGTAGTTTTACTGTGGTAATCTTAATTACGTTAGTAACAACTGTATTCTACAAGACGGAGCTGAGAGTCGGATTTCTCACTATTATAATGAATTAGCCGGCTAAGCTAAACAGCTTGACCAAACGCGACAATTAAGGCGAGCAAAAATGTTTACCGAGAAAGAGATGTTAGATGTACCTAAATGACTATCCCGTAAAAAAACTACCGTCTTACCCGCATACTGCGCCCAAGCGCACAAAACGAATACAGCGCTCACTAAGCGTTGTATTCACTTTGACAACATAGACTCTAATTTACGAGCAGAGATTTAACTTCGGCGTTCAGCAGACCTCGCCAACAAGTACAGGCATGTAAGAATGGAATATAATATGTCATAAGCAGTCGAAGCGGAATGGTCTGTCGGATCAACCGGTATGACGCTCTGGCGTACTACCGGTTCATGAATCAATCCCCGGTCGTGTCGATTGAGGGCCCGTTATGGGATGAGGGTTGTCGCGAGTATAAATAAACTCGTTAATGCTCCACACAAAAAAGATGTAAAGCATAAATTTCTGACACTCGAATATAACCGAGAACTGACTTGGTTTTTGCTGGTAAGATGCCCATACGTACCTCCTACCTACAGCAAGTACCCATCGACTTCAACAGCAAAATAGCCGTCACGACGAACAAGCGTGGTATCCTTGGTGGCATTCTCTACGGTGCAGGTAAAGGTTGAATTCAGGCGGATAGCATCGTCGAGGCAAAATTTCAAGCTCACCCGGCGCCGTGTCGCCTGCTCTCACTAAGTCCAAATACGCTTCATCTAGAAGCCCTTCTAAGTCCTTCATATTCGACGTGTAGTTCGTCGGTGCCGATACACACTCGTAAACGAACACGTTGAGGTCGTATGGCTACAGCTGAACAGACCTCTCTTCTCGTTGTCTGGTATGTACCAGTCGGGGGTAGAGACTCTCGCTCATCGTCTTGATGGGTCGAGTGCTAGGCAGCATACCACGCCTGCCGGTCATAGCCAGGACAAAGTACTGCCTTCGGCGACGTGTGCAGTCTGTCTAAATCTTCCTTTGCAACCAAGCACACAACCAGAGCGCTTTCTTGATGCCACACGCCTTTTTTTGATGCGACCCAATCGAGCGTCCACTGAGCCACAGCGTTGTAGCGAGGAACCTTGGGGTTACCAGCTTTAGTCTGGAGCAGTGTTTAACACAGGGCCTTGCTGATATAGCGGTCGTATTTGGAACGGTAGTACTCCTGATAGCTATGGCTCACGGCGACGTCTAATGGCTGCAACAGGTTCGTGAGGTTTGGAGATACAGTACCACAAATATTTTATAGCGCTCTAAACTCTTTGATTCGGCGAGTTCACGTGACAGCCTTAGGTCAATGATGTATAGTACAGGCGCTCGGTATAGTTGTGTCGATTCCGTTCACATATAACAGTATATGTATGTGTGAAAAGCAGGTCATCTCTCCACATCCCAGTGTGATTATTACGTCTGCTAGGACACCCGATGTGTACGTTGGCTTGATCTTGAGCATCGAGAACAACAGATGCGGTTTTAAACACTTTTCTGTCGCCTGTAATAGCGAAGGTTGCAGTGAATCGCTTGTGACGTGATCCTCTTTTGCACAGCCGCACAGCACCTCGCGAGACGCCGTGTGGTGACGGTTGACTTGGGTTCTGTTTGAAGTATCTGGGAAACTGGTCCATGTTGTTGACGTTTCTGGGATGAAATGTCTTGCTTGTATATCTGGCGATGGACACGTTGAATCGTTGAATGAACACGCGGCAGACCCGGGATCGGGCGCTTACGGTATTGCCAGTATTTTTTTAAGGTGCAAGAAGGGCGAGTAGCAATAGAGTGAAACGGCGACCTGCGTCGTGTCTAAGTGGCGCCAGTGGGTGGTTGTTTGCCAGGCACGTGCGAGTAAAGTAGACGTGGACCGTTTCCCCTCCAACACCGTCTTTCAGCAGTTCCGCTGGAATCTACCCCACCTTTTGCTCAGTTTAGCTCATATTTATATTAACCGAAACCATTTTGAGGGGACCAGTGAACACCGGTGGACGTAAGAGCAGCCACCGGAGCCAACAACATCAAAGGATATTTGGGTTTCATCATGAACGCGACCTCGAAGCCCACGTCGTTGACTAGCCCCTTGCGTTCAGATGTACTGAATCATCATGAACGCGACCTCGAAGCCCACGTCGTTGACTAGCCCCTTGCGTTCAGATGTACTGACGGAGAAAATGATTCTACAATGCTCCGAGCTGGCGTTCCAAAACATTATGACAAAGCTTTAATTCTCGCTACATGTAAGTGTTTGCTCTTGCAGCAGGAATTGGTAGCAATTTGGACGAGAGATCACCGCAGCAACAAGTATGGACTGCGTACGCATGCTTGCTGTTGGGATGGTAAGGACCCGCATCTACTGGAAGGTTGTTGCGGCGGACATTCCATTATTGACGCACGTGCTGATTCTTTCCTGTGTGATTTACCGCATTGCCCCTGTCCTAAGCGAACGTCAATGTGCGGTGTAAATGTTAGGGTTAATTTGTCCAACCACGAATTAGCTCATAAATGCTAGTAATTAAATTAAAGTTTAGGGGTAAACAAGTGGACACGGCGGGGATCGAACCCGCGTCCATCCGTATAAAACGCGGTGCTCTTATCATCTGAGCTACGTTCCCAAGCACACTTGGGTACCTTCAAAATTGCATCAAATTAAAAACTTCTATGTGTGTGGATAGTTAGAAATCACCATCTGAGCTATCACTGCTAGCATACTCATCGTCTGTGCATACAAGTGGATAGTTAGAAATCACCATCTGAGCTATCACTGCTAGCATACTCATCGTCTGTGCATACATAATTCCCTGCATCACCAAGCTCGCTCAATTTGTCTAGCAAATCAGTAATGGCCTCAATTTCTCCTGTATCAGCTTCTGATTCACTAGTGCGCACGTCTACAAGAAGCCCAACCTTGCCAAATCCACTGACAATTGTCTTGGCGCTCAGCTCTTCCCAGCTCTCGGCAATCTACGATGTAATTTTGGTGCGCTTGGGCGCTACCATCTGAAACGAGGAACTGGGAACTTGCTCTTGAATGCTGTCGATCTTGTCACGTGCCACATCTTGCATCTCTATTCGAGCTATCGCTACAGCTTTCTCTCTCAACCGCTGCCGCCCAGCTGTCCGGGATCGTTCGAGTCTATGGTGATGAGCAACTTGTGAACGGAGGTTGTCTACCCAGCGTGACCGCAATCGACTCTTGAATGGCTGGTTCCAAGCGACATCAGCTGGCTGGCACATGTAAGTGTATCGAGGGGGTACTAATGGACTTGGCGTAGTCCATGACTTCGTGAGTCCAGTGGACCGAGAAGTCATCCCAGAGCAGTAAAATCTTATCGTCCATCATATCTCTGTGCCCAAAATGATACGAGAGAAACTGTAGCGAGATGTGGGAGTTCCACCACGCAGTAGGATTGCGTAAATACGACAACCATGCAGAGCTTGCAGCGCGACCATCTCTTTCGACAAGCGCACGCCGAATCCATGGCGCACAGAGTCGTTTGAGGCCTGAACGTGGTCAAGTCGCGACAAGCGCACGCCGAATCCATGGCGCACAGAGTCGTTTGAGGCCTGAACGTGGTCAAGTCGCGAAACGCTGCTCTTGAACACTAGAAACGGCGCATACTTGTTTCTCTGCCAGTATCCCAACATCATTACTGTGGCTCGCTCCTTGTCCTTGCCATCATATTTCACCCATACCGTTTTCTCGCCCCGTGTGGTGACTGTTTTGCGCGGCAAGTACTCGAAGAACACCGCTATAGCAACAGTACCGTTAAAACGCGTTAGTGGTATGCCGGTGCAATAATAACGATTCCCATACCTGTTTGATCTGCGTTGTAAACATTTGTGATCTCGTGCTCAATGATGGCCGCGCGAATTTCACCTATGAATTCAGCTTTCTTCGCAGCCGCATCTTCTGGCGTCGTTTGGTCCTGACGTGTCCTAGCGCGGATAGATAGATTGTGTCGCCGCATGAACCGCCTTCTCCATGAGTGGGATGCCTTGAATATCTCGCGACTCAGCAGTGTCGCCGCATGAACCGCCTTCTCCATGAGTGGGATGCCTTGAATATCTCGCGACTCAGCCCATCATCAGCTGCCACCTCTAACGCTTTGTACCGTAGCATCTGCGAGGAAACAGGGCAGTCTTCTCTGCGCATCGAGCTCAACCAGAGCACGATATTGCTTTCTGTATCGCTGGACAGAACGGTTGCTTGACCACTGCTACGGAGGTTGCGTCGGTGCCCTTTACCGTTGGTGCAGGTCGACAAAATACGAGCTTCTTGCTGTTTCCACTCTGATATTTGCTTCTGTTTACGCGTCTTGTCGGCGTCAGTACATGCTGGGTAGAAATGTTGAATAGCTTCTTATACTGTGTGACTTGCAGCTAGGAACTCAAGAACAATGCTTTTGTGTGTATAGTCGACGGCTATGCGGGTGTACTTCTTCGGTTTCTTGCCAGTTCGTGTTGTGCGAGGCCGCCCCATGGCGTTTTTGGAAATGGTGGCGACAAAGTAGGCTATTAATAACTGGCACAACACGCCAAGTTAGCA
>JAIKVB010000599.1:0-22465 GCA_024679045.1 Phytophthora brassicae
ATCAATACGCGACGGTCGCGGGATTGACTACAAGTGCTACCAGGTGTGACGGGGGTCACACGCCACCTTTGCTTGGAGGATGCGTAGCTTTAAACCTTGACAGACGCCCTGCGTCTCTGTCTGAAGATAGCCGAAGAAAGCCCTGCTTTCTTATAGTCAATTAGGAAGCCCTCCCAATTAACTTGCACACTTGTAGGTTAGATTTAAACTGAGTATATTATTTCAGATGTTATAAAAGAAGTACTGTAAAACTGTCTAGATAGTGCACTCTTTATAAGCACCAATCACAATGAGTGGAGGAGAAGACTTGTGACTCTCATAAGTACGAACCGTACTTAGGGAGATGGAGAGGTATCCCATAATTACTGAATAGCCCCAACTTGAGGTTTTAACCCATCAGGTGAAACACCTCAATGTGTAAACACACATCAACTTTGGTCTCAATCCAACAGTTGGAATTGAACCCCGTTACAGGCGGTATAGCGTCCTGTTCCGGTTGCATGCTCTCCATCTTTACATCCGCTGCGTCGACACCTTCCATGGGTTCCGCTACGACGGGTTGGCGTTCCACTGGTGCGAGCGTGACTGCTTCATCGGAGTTCTTGGTAACGTGAATGACCGTTCCGTTCTGAGCCGGTTATGTGTCGTAAATACCGTCCACCTCACGCTGGTCCAACTTTACAAAGCGGGACACCTTGACCTTGGAAGCGTTCAAGTCATAGACACGGTAACCCTTGATGTGTTCTGGGTATCCGAGCAGCAGACACCTAAAGCTCTTAGGTTCAAGCTTCGTCCTCTTCGCCTTGTCGATATGAGCGTATCCACGGGGGCCAAATACGAGGAGGTGATCTAGCGTAAGCTTCACCTTGAAACCCAGCTCAAATGGTGTCACTGTTATGTTTTGCGTGTTCGTGGAACGGTTTATCAGCTTAACCGCAGTACTTACGGCTTCATCCCACCACTCCGTTGGAACGCCCTTGTAGTGAAGCATTCTTCGAGCTTTCTCCATGATGGTACGGTTCATCCGTTCTGCCACTCCATTCTGCTGAGGGTTATACGGGACGGTCCGTTGGTGCACGATACCGTTCAGAGAACATATCTTCGTTACCTCTTGGTTCACAAACTCCGTTCCGTTATCCGATCGTAAACACTTAATGCGTTCTCCCCATTGTTTCTCATAGAACGCCTTGAACTCTCTTAGCTTGTCGGCTACCTCGCTCTTCTTCTTCAAAAAATTGGCCACCACGTAGCGCGAGTAGTCGTCCACGAACGTCAGGACATACTTGGCACCACCTTTCGATAGCTTCTTCATGGGTCCCATCACATCCGTGTGGACGAGCTCTAGAACGCGCGACGCCTTCGAGCTGGAACGGTGCGGAAACGTCGCCACTGTCTGCTTCCCCTTCATGCATCCACCGCACAAATTCTGGGACGGTTGACCAACAGGCGGAATGCCGTTCGTAGCATGATGTGTCTTAGTCAATGAGTCCTTGTTGGGGTGTCCCATACGAGCGTGCCAAAGCTCCCACTGGGTGTCAGCCCCGGCGTACTGGACGAATCGAGCTTCTTCTTGTTCACAGTCCAACACGTACGCCTTTCCGACCTTCTTGCCCATTGCAATTGCGCTAGCCGTTCCCCAGTTAACACATGAGGAACGCTGAAACTCCACGTTCAGGCCACGGTCCGCGAGCTTCCCCACTGACAACAGACGCCGATCGAGGCCCGGGATGTGAAGAACATCCACCATCTTGATTCGTTTACCGTCCAGCCCGAGCAAGCGTACCGTTCCGCGGCCAGCGACCCGCAGGTTCTTTCCGTAAGCGATCGTTACTTCGATCCCACCGTTCACGTCTTCATACTCGAACAGATCAGAACGGTGTGGGGTCATGTGGGCGGTCGCGCCACTGTCGATCAACCATCCGTTAAGCGTTCCGAGCCTACAGCAAACACCGCATCGGCCTCGCCGTCCGTGGTCCGTTTCTGGCAGTCCCGCTTCATATGCCCAACTTTGTTACACTTGCAAAACTTGCCTTGAAAACCACTATCGTTCTTCTTATGACCGTTCCACCTGCGACCGTCCCCCTTGTTGCCATTGAATCGTCCTGTGTTGACCTTGAACGCTCGTTCTGGGGCGTGTCCTTCTTCTCCAAGCGTTCGCACTCCTTCAACAACTTCTCCTTCACCTCTATGAGCGTGATGGCCTTGGCGTTCTCGATGATAGACGAGATCAGCTCGTACTCTGCTGGAAGGCTGCTCAGCAGCACTACCAGCTGCCGTGCCTCGTCGACAGGCTCTCCAAGCGTCTGAAGCCGACAACGAGCTCGTCGAAGGCGTCCAAATGCTTTGACGTGACCGTTCTGCCATCCATCTTGAACTCGTGGAGGCGCCGCGTCATCGTGACCCGATTGTGGAGTGCAGTGCGATTGTAGAATTCCCTCAGCGTCACCCACGCTTGGATCGCACGCGTCGAGGAACGGATCTTCGTCTGGTGTTGTAGCTCCACACCCTTCGCGATGATGCCGAGGGCCTTCGCGTCGTTCACAAGCCAAGATTCTGTTATCTTGCGCTCCGCCTTGACCACCTCCACGTCCGCCAGCAATCCTTTCCTGGCGAGCGTCATCCTCATATTAAACTCCCAGTGGAAATAGTTTCCACTTCCCAGGAGGACTTCGGCGCGCTTGGTACTCGTCGTGAGCGTTCCTTGAGAGGCGAGGTGTTCTTGGTCCTGTTGCAGCGGTTCGAGCTGCGGCTGTTAACCTATTGAGGTAGTTGGAGGCAAAAGCCGAAGTGAGTAGATTAAAGTTACCTAAAAACTACTCTATGTTTTCCTCCATGTTTTCCTTGTTCTTCTAGAATCATCTGATCACCACTCATGACCGTTTAGCCAATCAGTGAAGCGTTCTTGCGGTTCAGGTGAACCGTACATGCCGTTAATCATCATCCTTGAACCGTGCAGAGCCGTACTCTTCAATAATGCACAAGTCCAACAAATCACGAAGGATATGGGCCAAAGGACCCTCGATAAATTAGTCTGACTTTCTACCAATCAAATCCCACCTTCACCTTCCACAAATCTATCCTACATTTTTGTCAGATAAGAGCATCTTCACCGGTCCGGCTATTCAGAGTCTAAACCCAGATTTAGCAGCAGAAAATAGCTTTTGAGCTTCCAACACTGCGGCTATCCAGGTCCTAAAAATAGCAAAGGACCGCTCAATGTCAAATCGAATGCCAGATTTGGCATTGAAACTAGCCGCAGCCAATGAAGTCCAAGCACATAATGTAGAAGAACTCAACCCCCTCAAAGCAGCGCGGAGCCAACTACAAGACTGTGAAGGACAAGGTGCTCTGCGAGGCATGGCTAATAGACGAATAATTCAATCGTCCTTGCTCGTAACCTGATTCTTGCTTAGCCTTCAAGATAAAAAAATATTGTATGTTTTGGTTTCGGTTCAAATTAATTAAAAATGCATTTTACGAACCCCTGATGGCTATCCGTCAGTCAAGACCCATTATACGGCATATATCAATCGGGTGATGACTTGTTAGACGCCCGTCCTGGTAATGACCCGCCTGGCCTCCGTTTCACACCAAGCACAGGTGGGCGAGCTTGATATAGGATATTGGCTATAAATTCCTCTTCCTCTTCTGGAAGCAGAGTCTCAGTCTGGTTAAAAGATGTTCCAAGACTTCGCCGATTGTTGAGATGTAGCCGTGTTGGTAAACACGCAGGGGTTACGCTGCTAAATAAAAATAGCTATGCTACTTTTATGTGGATATGGTCAGGATAGAATAGCCGCACCGGTGAAGATGCTCTAAGTGAATAGTCGCAAGTTAAATGCTTATACTGGGAGGACAGCTAGAAGAGTTGTATGGACAGCCTCACACCGATGACAATAATTACAGTAATTCGGCCCAAAAAAGTTGTCCGAACCTCAGGTAACATGTGCCACACCAAACTGACACAAGACGCAACATCATAAAATACAATATAAAAACTCGGTTGGTCACCAACCTGGTGCGCACACCTGTACGACTTACGTTGAGAGTGGGATTACGAGTATGCGTTGAGAGTGCGATGTACTTAATGCCGTTTGATTGCTGCCTCATCATACCTTTTGATTTCTTGCTAATTCCGACTTATTTCCTACACACGACGATCAATTCCTACTTCCCTACTTGGTCCTACTGTCGAACGTTCTCAAGGCTGCATTCTTCACCGTTAGCTTGTTAAGAGGCGCGATCTGCACTCTTCAATCTTCGTCTTCACATCCTCCCGCGCGCGGCTACTACTTTTCTTGAGGCAACTGTTCACAAATTACCTTTTGTCTTATTTGCCACTGGCAGTAGTGCACTTAGTACTGCAAGAGCTTCTACGTTAAACCAAGCAAATGCTACAAGTTCCGCCATTCACAGTGTACTGAACACGAAACAAATGATAGTGGATATACCGTTGCCACCAGAATTCAGCAACGTCGTTCTCTTACAACCGGACGGATCTGATATCAGCGGTGAAAAGTGGCCACCGGAAGGCAATCTTGATGATGAATTGGTAATTCATCCCGACGGAACGCTTTACAAAAGACGAGTAATTATACCTATAGGTCTTCTGTCAACAAAATGAGACTCTTTTCGCGTCAAGTTCTCACATCTCCACGTCAAAATCGACAAGGAGTACACATACATTATGCACGCAGTGGAGCTCGCTTTGGTTTAGACAGTTTGGAAAGCCCAAGGAGCAACATTAAAAAGGGTTCACTCTTACTGCAAGGGTCTCAGCCTACACCAGCGTGGGCATTTGAACATCTTTATGTTGGAATAACTCGCGCTCAAACTGAAGTCGGACTACGCAGTCTACCTCCCACCACCCCTATCGCCGCGACAAGCTGCTCGCGATATGCCCCAATATTTATATAATTAAATGGATCATGTGTATTGACGAACACGGATTCTGGAAGAGCAGATAATAGTTTAAAAATACAACATTTTACCAGTTATCCCAGCCTGACGCAGCGCACCCTTGCTCTAAGTGAATAGTATCAAGTTAAATGCTTATCTGACTAACGAAAAAAAAATATTTTAGTGTGCGGTTTCGGATGGCTGTATTTGTAGCGAAAAATTGATGGCACAATTAATAGTAGATATTAGACTAACGATGTAATAAGAAGAAAACACGTTCTTAAACCGCTGCTGGCCGTAGATACCGCTGGAAGAGTTAGCGGATGTCAAGCACTTTCTTTGAGTGATCGCTTTAGTGCACGATCACGTTATACTTGGTTTTAGTATAAACATTTGGGGCAATTGAGTGACGGCTCATTTGAATTTTAAGTTTCCCCGTGGATTTTTTAATTAGAGGACAATTTGAATCGGTTGACGATATTTTGTTCGGTATCTGCCGCGTATTCTGGACCTTTCAACTCTGTTTCTTCCATAGTAAACACATCGTGTCCGTCCCTCAGCATGCCTCTGTATCACGCCGTGGCTTTACATCTCTTGCCACCTAATAGTTCTCAAATGGTGCTCCTACTGTCCCCTAAGGCATAGCAGCATTCGCCTTAAATAATACTATGTCCATATTGTTCTGCAGCCAGTGTTATATGTCATGATCTGCACACGGTATTTGTTGAGACCATCTGTTCATAGTCAGCAGATCCCCATCAGTTCGCACTTGGGTGCTGCGTTTGTCATCCATCGCTTTGTTTGCCAAAGTGTCCGCCATTTTGTTGAATTCTTGAACATGGTGTTGCCAAGAACACACCTGTAGTCGCGCCAAATGTCGTCGAGATCGCCAGTAAAGTGGCTCTAAGTGAGCAGCTTTCGGGAATGTTCGGGTCGCCTGCTGTCGAGTCTGCCCCCAACAATGTGTAATAGTGAAAATCTATACTTGGCACACGTTGTAAGGCCCACCAGTAAACCTTGATTTTCGGCGACATTGTTGGTAAGTGTTGCCGCTGCATACGACATACTGCCAACCCATGCAATTTGAAATGGCCCTCCATGCTGATGCACTTGAACCACTACCTCACCCGCACCACCGGGTCCGGGTCGCCCCGTGAGCTCTGTCGAAGAACATTATATACTTACTCGCCATGTCGTGAGGCATGACGTGTTCATGATATCTCTGCCATGGCCGACTCATCACATTGTGCATGATCGCAGTTGCTTCCCGCATGCGTTCCTTTGTCCTCCGATCTGCACGTGCATGTCCATCGTCGCGTATCCTTGCCGTAACCGGCTGGTTAGTAGTATGATATTGTAGTACACATAAATTCGTCAAATGTGGATTCCTAGTTAGTACACACAACAATCACCGATATAGTCGGCGGTTGAAGTCTGCGCTGAGTTGTCCCTCGCGGTTTGGCCCTTGAGGACAGTAGTGTGTCGCTGCGTAGACACCAGGTATCCAAGCCAGTCAATTCTCCGGGGGCCAGCTGAGCTCGCTGTCTCCTGTCTTTCACACAACCCTGCGCCCTCCACCAAATGATGGACGACGGTGCGTTAGCGCTTTTACAGGTCACCAAGAGCAAATGCTTCTCGGCTAGAAGTAGAAGTACCCGGGCTGTCCGGCGTACTGACCCGCCGAGTCGGACGGGGTTTGTTGAGTCGCACAAATCGAGAGCGCACGACCGTTGATTTCACGGGAAACCCAAAAGTGGACGTGATGTGATGCAAGGTACATTTCAACATTTCGCACGGTTTTAGCGGAATTTGGCTTATTTTATGTACGTATGATTCTACAAGTAGTGAAGTAAACAGCAATAGAGCTTTAGTATTTCTGACAGCATCAGCTACAGTCATTAAATCATCCAAGCTGATCGTATATGCGGGTGTTACAGGGGGACCCGTACCCCCAGCTGCATTACGGTCTCCAAATGCTAAACATACCGTTCAGAAGAAGGCATTTTACAACGAGGCAGTTATGATGGAGTGGATAGAACGAGTAAATGTTCGCACTTTTTATATGTGTTTATGAAAAAGGTTTGAAAGCCTAGCGTTGAAGGATGCAGGTTACTACACTTGGACATCCTCAAGGGTCACAAAATGGCGACGATGAAGTCATCACTGTGACAGGGCTGTACGCTAGTGAAGTCGATGCCGCCAGGTATCACAAGTCTGTGCTAGCCGATGGGCGGGGCAGTGATGAAGCCATTCAAGAACGCATTTCAGTACGTTTATTTTTTACGATGTAACTTTTGTGTAATATCATTTTGTATATCTTTTCGTATGATTTTATTCTTTAGGAAGCTTTATCTGAAGCACCATCTTGACAACCCGTTCCCATCTTCGACGTTGGAGAAGCGGGTGCCCATTTCGCGCTTCGTTGTCAAGGCGTGGGAAGCTGTTAATCCTGACATGATCCTGAAGGGTTCACCCGAGCAGGCGTGGTACCTCGTAACCGCGATGGCCGTTTTCGAGTGACAGCAATTGTTGCGGATGGCCCGCCAGTGCAAGACGGATAGACCTATAAAAGCTCGCAATACATGTTCATTTACATTTATTTCTAAATTTTGTTGTTATTGTGGCGGATGTGGGCATCGGCCGGTCGGGGTGACACCTTCATTGCTATTGTACAAGTCGACTTTTTTCATTCACCAGTGGTGTTTTTACGACTATCGCATTCAATCCGTTTGTCTTACTGAATCCGACTTTTACGGTAAAAAGAAACAAAAGCGATCAGGTGACCCGTGAAGGCCTGATCAAATGACTGGTTCAGCAGCCTTTCCTTTCATCCCTACGAGCCTCGTCGACCGGCCACTCAAGTACGAGCTCGCACGTCATCTCAAGCTCCTATTTTATGGACTGCGGTAATGGGCTCTTCTCCTGCAAGAACTGTGGCAAAAATAGCAAATGGGCGCCTGGAACAGTCTATTTGAACCTCATTAGCCATATTACACCCAAACATCCAGGATAATTGGAAACCATCGAAGAGAGCAGAGGAACGCTAGGCAAAACGCCTGAAGATCATAGTTTCGTCGACAATCGCGCGATAGGGGTATTCAAGTGAATGGGTTGGGTCTTCCCGCGGAATCATCCGCTGAGTGAAGTGGGCGAACCTATGACGCGATCGATAGCGACACTCAAGCCCGTGTTTTCGAAGGCTTTGGTACGCTATTCGCGTCATTTAGGTGAAAGAGCGAATCTCTCGAGAGTTGGGCGCCAGTTTCGCTGCTGTTTAAAGGCTGAACATCCGGAACGTTTAACATCAGTGTTATATATCATGTCTATGCTAAGACCTAGGAGATTCATCAGGTGCTGCTTGCAATCTCACCGGCTTAGGACGGGCAAACGACAGATGCACACATCTGAATTATCGAGGTGATGTTGAAGGTTTACGGCAAGGACAGCAATATGCTCATGTTTATCGTTGCGAACATCTGCACAACGAACCAAACCATTGCGACTCGATTGGAGATTCCACCTATCGGCTGTGCAAATTACAGCTTCAATCTGGCTGTCTACCGGTAACTCAAAGAGGACCAGTCTCTTATAGGTCAAGCGCAGACCATCTCATTCCAAATGCGTCACCCGAACAACGCAGCAGAGTTCGCTCACCACATGAAGTACAAATCTTTGAAGGTTAATGTAACGGGGCAAAGGCCCTGGATGTTTGGTTGTGACCAATGACGTGACCACATTAGTTGGGTGTCACACAGTTTGGTGTGTAACTTAAACTTCGTGTGCTACACAATTGGTGCGTCACCCAATCTTTGGTGTGATACAAAAGTTAGGTTACATACACAGTAGACCATAAGTTTGATCCCAACTTAAGAATGGCACATGACTTCAGCTCCACATCATTACAAGAACTGGTGATGTAAGGATGCAATATTTAGACAGTTTACAGTAGATAGTGTTTATTAGCAAAGTAACAATACTCAGTTTGAATCTAGCTTAGAAGTATGCAAGTCATTTGGGGAGGGCTCGTCTCTTTTGGCTATAAGAAAGCAAGGCTTTCTATGGCTACTTACGAACAAAGACGCAACGCGTAAGTCAAGATTAAATCTAGTCTCCCTCATGCTAAGGTGCGTGAGACCCCCATCACAGCTGACGTGATACGCTGGTCATCCACCTACCCGATGCTGGATCACTACGTGGAATTTCGGGATGCTATCGAATGGTCGCGGCTGATGAAGATTTGCTTCCACGACCCAGCACTCACCGCCAGATTGTGCCCCTCGTTGCCAAGCTCGAACACCTCGACGGCGTTTGCGTGAACCTGCAAATAGAGGATCGCAATCTTGACGACGTGCGGCTACTATTCGATGCTGAGTATCAAACAAATTCTGACTATCTGAGATCGTCCGCGAGAATCGTTCACTCGCGGTTTTCATCTTAAAAATGATGTCAGACCGAGCCCTTACTGCTGCGATAAAGACATTTTCAACTTTTTCGTCCCTGCTTGTCAACTAAGTACAGCGCTCAAGTAGGTAGATTTTGCCACGGAAACTCTTAGCAACGCTAAGCGCCCGGGTGCGTAGCTGATGGTCCTTATGTAGATATCCTGCGGTTCATCCACCCCACTATTAAATCGTTGCGAGCGTCATTCTTCACACTGCAAGCTGGTCCTGAATCCGTTGCGCTCGAGCATGATGTCAGTGAATTTTGATATTCAAACCCATATCCGCGCACTCTGTGGCTCATTTCGATTGGCTGGGGACCCTAGCCAGGACCATAAGCCCTAGTGATAGCCACCAACATCTCGACAAGTGTGAGGCTCGGACCCCTACGTAGTGGATCGGTAGGGTCGTTCCCAACTCACTACATAATTAAGATCATAACAATTGTAAGAAATGATTGCTAGACTTATTATTGTGTTTCACCTGTATTGCAGTAACGTAATATTTTAAGAAACAATATATTTTTATATTTTATTTTCTGAGCGCTGCGAAGTTCGCAACGCTTGGCAGCCAATTAGTGATAGTCAGTCAAAGCGTGACATTTATGACCCAGTCATACACACTCCAAAATGATTTGTTGTTAGCTTCCGCCGCAGCAACGCTGCAGTGGGGCAATTTTAGGTCCTAGCTGATGGCATTCACGCCTACGGTTCACTGGCCTGGCTAATTGGATCCCAAACACGCATGTTGAATTCAAGTAAAGAGCACCGCTCGTCTGAAAGTGTAACTGGGTCAGTCCCTTATTTATGGGTCGTGACCACGTTGGTGTGACCAGAAAATTTGTTTGCGGTACACAGTTGGTGTGTCACCCCACCTAAGTCTGTCACCCAACGTAAGCAGTTTAGCAACATTAAGTTCTATACGAGAACTTATACCGAGCGTAAGGCAGTACCTTACAAACTTGAAATTAGGACCCCTATATATATATATATGGCGACCGAACTCTTCGTTTCAAAAGATTATTGTTTTCTACTATTTTAATGTCGGAAAAGCCGTTTTGGTGTAAATCTACAACGTTCACTATCTATCATAGTGAAACCTAGTCAAATGCATGTCGAGTGAGGTCTCGTACAGTTTTGGCCATCATTGGAGTGAGCCCAAAGTGTTTACGCACGTCCACGTTAGTGAACGTAACTCTGTCAAAATAGTGAGTTGAGACTTGAGCTTACAGTATGTTGCTTTTAACATAGCAGCAAACTTATTACATGTGTTAGCACGAGCGAGTTAGCACGTTAGACAGGAACATATATACAAATGACCGTATTGGCCAACGCGTCCCTTAATACGCACTGCAGGTCAGTAAACAAAACAGAAGTGAAAAGTGATTGTCAAAACCACCTATGACTGGCTGTAAGCTTTTCTTAAAACGATGGGCCAGGGGCCACCGCTGACGGAGCGAGAATGGGGTCAAATTGAAGGGCTGGGCCAAGCTGGGGTTGGCATTAGAGAAATCGCTCGCAAGATGCAGCGATTGACCGACGCTGTCCGCCGTGTGCTAAGAAAAGATGACTCGAAGCCGTAAAAGATGATGGGTCCAGCACCGAGCTTGCCAGAGCGTGACATCCGCCGTCTCCTTCGTCAAGCATCAACTGGCGTTTACTCTGCCCCTCAGCTTAGGTCTATGCTTAATCTAACCCCCTCTGTAAGGACTATTCAGCGTGTTCTCTCTAATGTTGACTAGCTTTGCTACTCTAAACTGAGATTTGCGCGTTGCCGCTGTCGAAAGCGGACAAGGCGTCGCGAAAGAAATGGGCGTGGAAAATGCTAATGCACGCTGAAAGCAAGGATGTATGGAAACGAATTATTGTTCAGACGAAACAAAGTGGAATACCGACGGCCCGGATAATTTTCAGCACAACTGGAGGGACCTACCTACGTCGACCACTCGAAACCCGCCGCCAACAAGCTGGAGGTGGATCTTGCATGATGTGGGCCGGGTTTTCCGCAAATATCAAGACCAAGATCGCGTTTCTGGATGGTCGCCAAAACTTCAACTGTATCTACACGGTCTCGGAGTTTCTGCTCCCCTTCGCGCACCTTAACTAAGGTACGGAGTATCTACCAGCAGGATGGGGCCTCCATCCGCACGTCCAAGGCCAGTATGGAGATTTTGAAGGGGCGAGGGGTTCAGGTATTTGATTGGATCTCCAGACCTGAACCCCATCAAGAAGCTTTGGTCGACTCTGACTCGCCGAGCGGCTCTACTGGCTGCCGTCATGTCGAACTTGGTTACTCCCTGGCATGACGAACCAGAAGTACCACTACAATCCGAGCCGGAACCAAAGGACCCCCTAACGCATACCATCATACGCCGGATTGGTCGCTTGGCCGTGTACTCTTTACTGAAAGAAGATAACGAGACTACTGACCGGAGTTTACGAAATGAACTCCCGAGTCCGGAGTCGATAGACGAAGATTCGGGGCTGGAGATTGACTTGAGTCGCCTACGACTACAAGTAGACCGCCTGTTGTAGGACGAAGGACTCGATACGGAGAACGACGACCGGCTGGTCGCTTGGGATGCTCAATACTACTCAGTATATGGTAAAGAAATTCGGAAACGATTACTGAATCGTCCTGGGAAACAGGAATCCGCTAGTGCCCGCCGCCGGCGAAGGCGAGTCCGGACTCGAGGGCCGGTGTGTTTTGATTGTTCCTCTTACACGGTCCTAAAGTGGAGGCCTTGAATAACTTGGGGTTTCGTCATGAAGACGACGACGATGCTTCCCACTACGTGGATGTAGTCCGCACGAATCGAGAGCTGAGAAGCGAATCTCCTAAAAGAGGATTATCTGAATCGGTAACCGTAACTCTTTCCGACGGGTTCGGGATCCGCGAAGGAGACGACAAAGAAACTATCACAACTGTAGTGAGCGGGGGGGGACGAGTCGTGTGTGCAGTGGATAGGTATGAGGCCTATCCAGTGGATATGTCGATTGTCTCAGATTCTTGCCGACACGTAAGCGATGTTGAGCTTGGTAGATAGACGTATGTTGAAGAAATTGGGACGGGTCCATGAAAAGTTACAACCTTATGCGGGTAAAGTAAGGAGCTCATCTGATCACAAACTACGTATCCGAGGATGGATTAACCTGCCAATCCGACTTGGTTCGGTAGAAGTGAGCCTGAATCTACTATTCGCTGAAGAGTTACATTTTGACGCCATCTTGGGAGTCGGAGACCGGACTCACGTTAAAACGAACGGGTGAAGTGCTGCCTTTAGGAGTTACGGTAGTGCATGATTCCTATATGACTACTATGGCGACCTCCATTCGACTTTCTTCTCAGGGGCAGGCGTTAGTCATAACGGAAATAATTGGAGATGCTAAGTATGGAACTACCATGCTAGTTGAAGGTTCCCTTGGTCTGCCTCCCAACATGTGTGTAGGGAGAACGCTGTGTTCTGTCCAGTCCGGTAAGGTGCTGGTAATACGTCGACCGAAGAATTATGGATACAGCGCGGAGCGGTTGTCGCGTCGGCGTCTATTGTTCCTGAGACCGCTTTCGATTTTAAGCGTACTGGAGGAGACGGGGAGCCATTTGCAAGAAGTGTGACAGCCAGGGACGAAACAGAAAGGAACGTTGAGGATGATACCGGTTTGACGGGTGTCAATGGGGGTGGAGAACTACTTAAACCTGACATCCCTCCGGATAAACCTAGTGCTGATTTCTCGGGATCCAAAATGTCTGAAGAACAAAGAGCTCTCTTTCAAAACGAGCTCGACCGATTCGCTTATCTGTTTGTGGAATCCACAAAGAAGCCGGGTTGAACGGACTTGCTACAATCCGAAATTGACACCGGAGATAGCCGCCCGATAAAGCAGCAACCGTATCGAGTATCGATGGCTGAGGGGGAGATTGTGGAAGCAGAGATCCAACAGTACCTTGACCTGGTATTGATTCGAGCCTCGAATAGTCCGTGGGCTAGTACGGTCGTGATGATTCGGAGTCCGGACGGAGGAATCCGATTCTGTATTGCTTATCGCAAGTTGAATGCAGTTACGGTAAAAGACTGCTACACAATGCCTTTGACCGATGACATACTCGATGAGTCGGGTGAAGCGCAACTCTTTTCTACTATGGATATCGCATCTGGATATTGAAATGCACCTATGCACCCTGGCAGTGTGTCCAGAACGGCTTTTACTTATAAATATGGTTTATATGAGTGGCTGGTAATGCCGTTCGGGTTCTGCAACGCCGTGCCGGCATTTGTACGACTGATGGAAACGGTGTTAGTGGATTTAAAGTGGTGTGTTTGTTTGGTCTACCTAGACGACTGTGTTATTTTTAGCAACGATTTACCGTCTCACTTAGTCCGGCTACGCAAAGTCTTGACTGGATTTGAGCAGGCCGGATTTAAGCTCAAAATGAAAAAGTGTCATTGGGGCAAAATTCAGGTCGCCTTCCTGGGACACATTGTTACCCCGTCAGGGATCCTTCCGAATACAGAGAAGGCCAAGTCGTGATAAACGTGCAGCGCCCTGCGATGTTCACGGAATCCGCTCCTTTTTGGGGTTAACCAGCTATTTTAGACGCTATATTCCGGGCTATGCGCTAATTTCTGCTTCCTTAGAGCGAATCAAAGTTAAGGATGCTCTTTTATTATGGAACGAGGATTGCGAGTCGGCGGTCAGACAACCCAAGAGGGCGTTGATGAAACCACCTATACTAGTGTATTCTAACAGTAAAAAGAGGTCCAAGGTCTACGTTGACTCGTCTCGATATGCCGTGGGAGCTTGCCTCATGCAAGAAGTCGAAGGGCGTGATCGAGTCGTCACCTATGCCAGCAAACTGCTAACCGGCTCTCAGAAGAATTGGATCTCTAAACAGGACGGTATATCCGAAATCGAATGTTGGGGAGTGGTGTGGGCAACGCGGAAATTTCGATGCTACCTGGACAAACGAGAGTTTGATCTCTACACGGATCACCAAGCCTTAGCGTGGGTCTTCAGTCCCGAAAATCGAACTACCAACGCCAAGTTGGCCAGGTGGGCGATGAAGCTCTCTAGTCTTTAATTTCAAGTACACCACAAACCGGGCACTGCCATGGGTCACGTCGATGGCCTTCCGAGGCTCCCAGCTGAACGAGTCTCCTCGGTGAGAATGAGTGATTTACTAAGTCCGGAGACTACGACCATGGACGTACCTCCGACTTCAGTCGGGGAGGGTAGTAGATTATCACCGGAAGAAGGACGTGAAGTCGAAATAGCCGATCTACCGAATCCGACTAACATGTTGGAGAGTGTACCTTTGGACTCGGTCGGGAGGAACCTATCCTTCCCTCTCGAATGACGGGAACACAGATCTCCGACCTGCTACACTCAGTGGATTCATCAAGTGACAATACTCCTCTCACAAATGAGGAGTTACTAGCGCACCGATCGAACCGTGAAGGGACTTCGCAGCCGGTCCGGAATGAACTAAGGACTAGTCTTAATGAAGAGACGTAGACCTCGATATCAACGAGGATGACACTGTGAATGAGGAATTAGACGTCTATGAAGAAGGCGAGCTCGCGTCGACCTCCCCAGAAACGGCCACAAACGCCTTCGGATTGGATACCGAGCAGTTCAAAGAAGAACAACACAAAGTGTCATGAATAAAGGCCCTCTTTGCCTTCTTGACGGCAACTGCAACACCCTTGGACCCCTTTCGACGAAACCGTGTGGTTAAGAAGGCCCCTCGTCATGTCGTAAAGGAAGGCGTTGTGGTGCGAAGGGTACTATTACCGGTGGCGGTTGCGCCTTCGCGTACCGTAACAGTTCCTGTGATTCCGCCTCGATACGTACCTACGGTACTGCACAACTGCCACAGCAACGTACTATCCTCTCATTTGGGACTTACTAAAACCATCGAAAAAGTGAAGTGCCATGGCTGTTGGCCAGGGTGGCGGAAAGACGTCGCTGGATATGTGCGCGAATGTAATTTATGCGGCAGTGCTAAAGGATCCATACCTCTGAGGACCGGACAAATGCAACGCATGCCAGTCGTGGACCTAACCGGACCCTTTTCGCTTTTAGTAGTGGACGCCGTGGGACCGTTACCAATTACGGGGTCGGGCAATAGATACATCCTGGTGTTCGTTAATTACTTCACAAGGTGGGCCGAGGCCTTTGCCGTGACGAACCTCGATTCAATGTCCTCCGTTGACGCTATGATCAATGGAGTCGTTTTGAGACATGGAGTGTCCTCCCGACGCCTCAGTGATAACGAGTCTAATTTTACGTCCGAAATTGCGCGGTCCATCTACGAGACTTTGGGGATCCGAAAACTGTACGGCGCAGACTACCACCCTCAAACACAGGGATTAGTGGAAATATTTAACGGAACTCTACTCGGAATGCTGCGGATGCATGTTGATGAAGCACAGTCGGATTACCTATATTTACCAAGTCATATTTGCGTACCGCGTCGCCTACCATGGGGCGTTAGGAGACTCACCGTTCTTCTCTCTCTATGGTCGTGATCCGATGCTTCCAATGGACGTTGCCTTCATCAATGTGGGGAAACGTTATAAAAGCAATGAAGTAGCAGAATACCGACGTCAATTATACCGATCTTTCAAAGAATCACGACACCTAGTCGAAAGACAACTGATCAAAGCTCAGGACCGCCATGCCCAGCGGCTCAGTGGTCAACGCGCGGTGAATTATGGAATTGGAGACCCCGTTTGGGTTTACCAGTTATTCCGTAAGAAACGTGGAGAGACGCGAAGCAAGAAGTTAGCTTTTGCCTGACACGGCCCGTCCCGCGTTCTCGCTAAGGTGGGTGAAAATGCATATCAAATTGACATTCCATCTCACCCGGCCAAGATCGTCACCGTAAACGTCAATCACCTAAAAGATTCCGTGGCCGGTGGACCCGTCCGTTTATGGACGAAGTGCCTCCGAACTTAGGGGCCGATGAAGAAGGCGAAGTCGACGGACCGCTGGAAGAAGCCGACTTGCCTGCGTCCAGCTTCGTGGAACGGTTACCAGTTGGAAGGGATGATATGATCATCACGGGCGTCGACTCGCCCACAATGTAAGTAGGGGCCAAACGGGAAATTCGCCGAGTGTGGAGTATTTAGTCCTGACGGCGAATTATGAAACGGTTTGACACGGAAGCTTCTGACTCCGGACTTCAACGACCTGATTGTGGCGTTTGAAAATGCCGAACGAAAGAAGAAGGCTTCCCCTTCTACGGAGGAGCGCTCGGTTGGTGGAAGCCGATGGCGATGTGGACGACGACGTCCTATTAATGGTCTAACTTAGAGTCGGATTGATGATGCGAGCTCGTACGAAATGGAATATTTCAGGAAGATGAGTAGAAATTCTCAGTGTGAAAAAGATGAAAATAATGGAGAAAAATGGAATTGCATATAATTCACAAAGCCGCGACTTCGCACGGAACAGCTCTGGATTTCAACCTCGTGTAATCGGTGGCAAGTCTTTTGTTGTTGTAATACAGAAGTATGTGTTTGGATTATAGTCTAGTGTTGTGGGTCACAGCAACGCAACAACGCAGGCGCGTACAGCTTGATAAGCGAGGGAGTTTAAAACCACAAAGAACGTGTTGGGGTCGTATTTGATCAGCTATTGTGGACCGTTTTCAGGCAACTCTTTTTTTCTCGTTTGGATTGGTTTAAGCTCAATTTTCAAGCCAAACCGATCCAAAAGTTGCTAGAAAACCGGACCATAATAGCGGTGTGAGCGTGCGTTGTTGTTGCGTTGCTGTGAGCCACAACAGAAGATTTAACCCAAACACATATTTGTGTACAACAACGACCAAATACTTGTCACCGGTCACGCGAGGTAAAATCCAGAACTGTTCCGTGCGGCTTTGTTACTCCTTATTAAAATCTAGATAATAAATTTATTCTAACTAAATGTTACTCGAAGACAGATATAATCCAAAATGTTGCTCGAGAGGACACACCGGATCAGTTCCCACAGGTCAAGGTAGAATGTCAGTTGTAATCATATCCTACAGGTTTTGTATGCTTATCTTCAGTGGATGGGCGAACCGTCAGATATATTATCTATATTTGTAAGGACATAAATTCATTGAGGTTTTTATTAGAGTTTCTCGTAGTCGATTAACCGTATTCAACAGGGTATAATGTACTTGCGTATTCAGACCCCCATTCCGATCGTTGGAAGGACTCTGGATTAAAAAAAAATCCAGAGAATTTCGACGTGGAAAAGATGAAAATGATGGAGAAAATGGAATTGCATATAATTAATTTCGACGTGAAAAAGATGAAAATGATGGAGAAAAAAAATGGAATTGGATATAATTAATTCCGACGTGAAAAAGATGAAAATTTTCATCTTTTAGAATCAAATTGATTTACCAGTCAGTTTGGTTAATCTCTCTGCCTACACCCACGCACTCTCTTTTTCCAAAGTCTTTCGCCTCTTCGCTTGCAGCGGATGAGGCTTGTCGTCGGGCTGCTGTCTTCCACGGCGGTCCTGGCTTGCTTTCGCAGCAACAGCCATCGCTGCGCGATGGGTTCGGCGTGATTGCTTCACGGTCTTGGCATCTGATTGCTGTTCTGCACTTGGTGCCGCGTACATTGGGTCTCCTTTATACTCCTCTGGCACGTAAGGGGATATTTGGCGGTGCATCTGGTCTACTTTCTCTGCGTTTACAGGCGGAGGAGGCAGCATTTCCAGCAGCTCCGTAAAAATTCTCAACACCTTCTCCTTTGTAGTCGGTATTCCATCAAACTTTCTACACAAGTCCTTCTCTACTGCCTCTGAGTCCGGTGCCATCTTGCAAAGAACGACACCAGGCTTCGAAGCATCTAGGGAGAAAACTTGAACCTGCTGTACGCCATCCAATGTTTTGTAAAGTTCCGTGACAGCAGGCTCGTAGCTGCGGAAAAAGTCGGCCCCACGCGGTATGCGAGCTCTGTGCGGCGTTTTTAACTGCTTCTACGACGTGTGTCATCGTCCAGCAATCCAAAACAGCCATGCGCTTGCAGGAATTCTTTGTATGGCATTTAACAAAGAATTTGTAGTCAACACGCTCGAGAAAGCCCATCTGCACTTGAGTCAGGAAAAACTTAATGACGTGGTTGTTCTTGTTTTGTCCTGAGCAATTGTCTGCGTAGACAGTGAGGTGCTTCTTGCCTGTCGAGAGCACTCGATTCTCAATGAATTGCGCGAGCATGCTGTTTATTTGGTCACTGCCTTTGTCAGACACGGTCTCGTCGTAGAGGTAATTGGTCTGATCCCCGTCATTCTCGTGAAAAATACGTAAAAAAATACCGAAACAGCTCACGGCCACGAGCGAACAGAAGTAACATTGGGAGGGAGTATTCGACGTCGCTATCGACGTCTCCTTCTTCAGAGTGAGTGGCAGGTAGGGGAGCAGACTGGTCTTCCATCTTATTCTTGTGCTTTGGCTCTACTTTGGTGGTTGAAGCTGTTCTGTCGAGACCTATGAACCTCAATCAAATTTAGAGAAAAACAAAAATGGCCTTTTCTCGAAAGTTCACTTAAGTACGGAAATCAATGGTCAACGATTATCTCGATGGCGCATTAGTAACATTTTGATCGCCGCAGTCTCAAATGATGGAGAAAAACGGAATTGCATATAATTAATTCCGACGTGAAAAGATGAAAATGATGGAGAAAAATGAAGTGGCATACAATTAATTTCGAAGTGAAAATGATGAAGAATAAGGATTGCTTGCAATTATTCTGGAAGTAAGCTGTGGGGAAGCTAACAACGGATAAGCTAGGGTTTTCGGGGAGTCAAGATACTCCTGGGAATGAAGTATCATGTCATTAATAATCTGGAGTGATGACTATCGAAGTCGTAATGGCGGCCTCCTAGTGGATCTGGACGGTGGGGTTTCTTGAATGGGAAACTACTGACTATGGAGTTCGCACGTACTGGCGCGAGTTACTGTGGGTAGGGTGTGGAGCCATGTTCTGGGGCCTTACCACTCCTGTCCGGTGACTGATTACCGATTTACTGTCTGCGGTGGAGTGCTTCCTTTATAAGTGGGGGTCCCTGGGTATGACGGTGTCGCGGCGCTATCGAAATTATGCATGTAGCAATCGACTACGCGCCAATTCCGGTCGAGCTAGAAGACGGTGTTTGTATGAAGCTCTACTAGCCACTCCAATGGCTGTGTTGGGGGCGAAAAGAGAACATGTGGGCGGGCTCGGTCGATTACTTTATAAGTGGCTCGACGCCTTACACGCTTGGTGGTGTGTTTTCCTACCCGACTCGATAGCAACCGGCTTCGACTCGACTGTCCGTTATTATGGTTGGTTCAAGTGCTCCCTGTGGTGCTCGTGGAACCGCACTACTCGAACTCTCTGGTGGCTTGGTTCATATCCAATTGTTCTCTTACACTGTGGTGTATACGTTCTTTTGCGTCTATGATTTCACTGAGTGGGCGCGGTTAGCCGGGAGTGGCCGTGTTACTGACCGCATGTAACTGCTACTTAGCTCAATATGATGATGTTGAAATTTACAATGGAGTAAGCCTTAAATTGCGAGGTCGTGATCGCCAGTGGAGCGTTTGCCCACGTTGGTGTGTGTAGCCGACTACGCCACTGGTATGTCAAGACGGACGACGGAAGCGGTCTTGTACAAGTAGCTAAAGATCTATACGCTGCTTGGATTAAAGATATGGAAGAATACGCCCAATCCGAACGACTCAGTGACGCTATTTGGCGTCTAGATGGAGCTGATCCTAACTTACCGCGACCTCACGTGCCTACCCTAAGTGCTCGCGAAGCTGAACGTCGTGGACTACAATCGGTGATCACCGAAGCCCGTCGCGAAGAAACTAGGTTGGCGGGGGAATCGATGACTAATAAGGATCGGCGAGGACGCCGACCGGTAGTCAGGGAGATTGTCCCGAGTGGATTTGAAGGACTCAAGGAAGGCCAGAAATTGGGTCGAAACGACGAATCAGGAGCGTCCATAGACGAGCCGCGGGGTTGTCTTTTAAAGGATGAATTGGAGGACCTTGAGAGAGTAGTGAAGAGGGGAGATGCCAGAGAAGGCCGGCCTAAGACTGGTTGGCGAGCCTGATTCTTGATTCTGGATGTATGAATAAAGACGAAAAAATGGAACGTTGAAGCGCGTGGTCCGGACCAAGAGGTTGCGAACGAGAAAAAAAACGGAAGCGTGACCGGTGAATAGACGGAGGTCGTCGAAATGGATGAATAGCCTCTATTGTGTGTTACGTGGTTGCGAAGGAGGGGTGTATTCTGTCCGAGATCTGCTGAGTGAGCAGACTATCTTGCGTCTCGGAAGTCTTCGAGGTCCGGATCGGGAGAGGGGAGTTCCATTCGATAAATAGCCTGAAGAGAAGGCCGGTCAGTCGTGTATTTCCCTGGTTGAAACCTTAACTAAACACTTTACATGAGAAAACTTCGTATCGTCGGTTTTGTTATACCTACCGCTCTCGTACTCCTGCTATATATACGCCGTCTGACCGCCCTTAACTAAAATCTTCGCGACAGACACTGTTCTTTGCCTTGTTGAACTATTTATATGGTCTGAATTAGGAGATCTCGACCAGTGACCTGGTGTCTCCACGAGTTCTGATTGGCTGATGCGTGGTCTAAATTAGGAGATCTCTCTGAAGTAGGAGATCTTGAATACGTACCGCCTCAGGGACGGGTGTCAAGAACGCTCCAACCCCCTAGTCCGAAGAATCGAAGACCGGGCGCCTTTTCTAGGAGCAGGAAGTGGACCACTGTGTATGTACACAGACCTACATGTACGTGTCCTTCGTGAGTCGGCGTGCTCCGCACGCCTCCCCTCGCAAATAGTAGTATACATGTACGTGTCCTTCGTGAGTCGGCGTGCTCCGCACGCCTCCCCTCGCAAATAGTAGTCAGTTGTAAATCTCCCCTTCGCTCAAGAAGCCCAAGAACTAGAGCATCAACAACAACAATAAGTTTACTATTTTGTTTTGTTAAATTAAGCGTTCTCAATCCGTCTAAAGCAAGCATCTTCACGCGTCAAGCCCAGGGACAGAATACTCATAATACCCCGAGCTAAAGAGGAGGCACACGGCTCTACTCTGTGAGCAGTGGTAATGAAGGAAATACACGGGACGATCTAGGCTGGTCACCTGCGTGCTCATCGAAAACCTCTAAATCCACAGGAAATCCGGCATGATAGGTGTAAACCCAGTACGACAATTGAACGATATCCGGTTTTTTTAAATAGAGCTTGAAGTTCAACCATTACTAACCGGTACATATAAAGGTCCGTTTTGTTTTATTTTACCGCTATCTAAAAATCATATTTTTTTAAATATGGATATGTGGTCCACAGAGACGTCTTAAACGCCACACATTTCAGAAAACACGTATCCAGTCGCTTTGCGCTTTAAGGACGCCGCGCGCGGAGCGTTGAAAGACACTGTACGGGCTCGCGAAGAGGCGCGTATCGGAAGCGCCAGAGTGACGTGCGTCACCTCATGGTACAGGCGCGTTTAATTAAACGAACGTTGGTCCGGTTTGTTATAACATTCTCTTGTTTCTTATATATAGGTCAAAATCAAAGGATCGAGTAAAGGTGGCGTCTATGAGTGGGTGGCACGCCCCCCCCCCTCCGGTAACAAGAAAGCGTGGGATTCGGACAACCCCATCGTTCCCAGGGGAACGAAGAGGACAGCCAGTGCTGACGCCGGAGTTCGATTTAGACCAAGAGGGGTTCACGCAGACGCAGTCAAGCGGCAAGCCAAGCGTGGCGGATTCAGGCGTAGACGTCAGTGCTGAAGACGACAGTGCAGACAACGAAGAATAGCCCTCCGCTAGAAGCGTGCTTATGCCGCTCAGTTGCAGCGATACGGACGTGTGTACGTCCGGTGGATCTAAGTTTACCGGTACTATACCGGACGAGTCTGGTTTCACAAGCCCGGATACGGTGGAGGGACCTCCGGTACTGACCGAAGCGACGGCAATTGCTGCTTTGGAAGCCTCATGTGGGCATGTGGACGAGAATGAAGGAAAATTTATATCCGGTTTCCAGAAGGTGTTTGACACGTGGGATGATTTTTTCGTGGCGATTAAGGTTCACGCAGAAGTTACGTGGCAGCT
>JAIKVB010000600.1:0-22453 GCA_024679045.1 Phytophthora brassicae
GCGACTCGGTACGAAGCGAGGGCGTAGCCGCAAGCAACATGCGTGGCGCAAAGTGTTAAGTGACGTCGATGATACGCTTTACTCTTCAGGTGGACGTTACCCAGCAGGTTTGGACACGCGCTACCCTCGACACACTCTGTATCCTGGTGTACTTCCTTTTTACCGTGAACTCGATATGGGCACCGTTGGTCCTGACGATTGGGCAGACGAACGCGTGGGAAACCTCGCGTTTCTTTCAGCGAGGCCACACGTATACAAGGACATGTCTGAGAAGAAGTCGTACGCCAAGTTTGCTGCGCTTCACGAGAAGATGGGCATGCATACGCTACCCACGATGCTAGCGGGGAATCTCACGTCGGGTCGTGCTTTCATGTGGCTAGGTGACTTAGAGCCCATGGCCCAGAAAAAGTTTGACAACTTCAGTGAATTTTACCAGCTTTACCCAGAGTTCAAGCACGTGTTTGTCGGGGACAATGGCCAAGCTGACGTACGCGCAGCTGAGCTTATGGTCGAGAAATTGGGCCCTGATGCCTTAGAAGCCGGCTTTTTCCAACGCGTGCAGCCGATGGAGAAGTTGTTCAACTACCACTCGAAGGAGGACTTGGAGCGCTGGCGCAAGATGAACATCATATTTTTCGATACGTACGTGGGTGCTGCTGTCGAGGCCTTCAACATGAAGATGATTCGTCTTGGTGGTCTGAAGAAAATCTGTGATGATGCCGCAAAGTCATTTGAAACGATACACTCTTGGCTTACTCCACAGAGTCGTGAGCGTGCGCGACTGCTCCTTAACCGAGACCTTGCCGCTGCAAACCTTCTGCTGGAGAATAAGTATGGGCCGTCACCGTTGGTGTTGAAGCCTCAAGGATTGCCGCTGAACTCGATGGTTCGTACTCCGCTAGGGCGTGGCATTGTCCGTAAATTCCGTGGGCTTGACGGTATTTATCATGTTGATCTGACCGACTGGCCGTCGTCTATATGGAATCAAAAGCGGACCCAAGCCTTTTTACCAGAAGATAGCCTTACGGCCTACGTGAGTACAGACATATCGCCTTTAGCGAAGAGTTCGCTGAATTATGTCAAGTTCTACCGCCCGGAGCCTGCTCGCTTTGCGAACCACACACTTGTCAAGACGCTGTTTGGAATTGGCCGTGTGCTTCGTTATCGCGCAGAAGATGAAATTTACACTGTATCCATCCCTGGTGACCAGAACACACTGCAAATGACTGTCTACCTGAATGCGGATTCGTTACAACCTGTGGACGACGAATTTTTGAAGAATTATACCGCTAATGGATCGCCATCACCTCGCATGTTCGCAGGAGTGCGCTCTGGTATCGGTTTTATTACGAAGAAGCTGATCACTTTTGTGCCAGGTGGATCTGTCGCAAAGCCATTGTTTGGTTTGGCAGTGGTTGTTGAATCGCCATTTGGGCGTGGTGTAGTGATCAACTTTCGTGAGGAAGATCGCGTCTACGAACTACGACTCTACCATGGCGATACTAAGACTCGGAGTGGTGCGATGGTGTCACAAGTGAACGTGTTTGTACAAGAGTATCATCTGCAATTGTCCCCCATGTCCCCACCACGTAGTTTCTTTTCGATGCTTGGGCTGCGTTCTGGCCCAGGGAAGAGTACAATCTCACTGACTTCAAACCCCATATCGGTTGGATCTCGAGTTGCCACTGCGTACGGCAAGGGCGTTGTTCGTAGCTACCGAGCGGTAGATGGTGTCTACGGAGTGGCATTAACTGATTGGACCCTAGCAGATGGTCACGACGTGATGGCGTACCTTACGAAAGACTGTGTTGACCTTGTTGCTTCGGATGTTCCAGCGCTCACTCTAACGACTAAGAGAAATGTAGCCGAAGGAAAACCTACTGCACCACCAGGCAGCGGTGGTATTTTCCAGCTGTTCCGGTATGGTTTCTCGTCGTCAGCAATCGAAGCTGTGAAAAATCCATATGCAGATGATGCTCGCAGCACGCGCCAAGTTGATACCGTGTTCGGCTTGGGTACTACGGCTATGAGTCAGCCATATCACGGGTGTCTAAGAGTAACACTTGTGAACCCAGATTACAAAGGAGCTGTTGCGTTTGTTCAAGCGTCGGGCACCAGGGATGCCCCGAACACAACCACGTTGAAGCGACGCAACACTCTGGAACTATTTGTGAGCCCGTTCAGCTACTTCACCGGAAACAGTAGTGATGACGGGGACAGTGCGGTTCCAACACTCCCGAAGACGCTCTTTCCGAAGGGGTCGTTGGTTGCGACACCATTTGGTGAGGGTACTGTACGCGAGCACCGGCGAGTTGATGACATCTATGTGGTGGACCTGGCGTCTATGCATGGATACTTTCGAGTGAGCAGCCTCCAGCGTCCAGTGCGTGGTGTAGTGGGCCATCCCGTTGACACAGTTCATGGGTCAGGCATATTGGAACTCGTGCGTGAGGATGACGGTGTGCACGTCGTAGTTCTTCGACTTGGCTTAACGACGTCGGAAGCACGTGCATATTTGCACCCATCCAGTGTCATTGGGGAGATCAAAGCTTCTCGTGGAGACGTCGTGATGACTCCTTTTGGCTCAGGTGTTGTGATGCAGTATCGTTCCCACGACGGCTACTACCTTGTGGCTCTCGATTGGGACTCGGACGGCCAAAGTCACACGACCGCGTACATTAGCCAAGACAGTCTGGTGCGTACTGGCCCAGTCGAGAAGAATTCAACCAGCTGCGTCGTCATGTAGAAAGTTTTTTTCCTTCCTTCATATAATTGTTTGAGGTCTACATGTACTTTACGCCAGCAACTTCAGTGTTAGGCAACCAGTACATTTAGGGATTTTCAAAGTACTCTGAACGGATTGGGACTCGGACGGCCAAAGTCACACGACCGCTTATATTAGCCAAGACAGCCTGGTGCGTACTGGTCCAGTCGAGAAGAATTCAACCAGCTGCGTCGTCATGTAGAAAGGTTTTTTCCTTCATATAATTGTTTGAGGTCTACATGTACTTTTACGCCAGCAACTTCAGTGTTAGGCAACCAGTACATTTAGGGATTTTCAAAGTACTCTGAACTGCATAATTTGTTTGCTTTTTCTATTGCTTTTTGTTTCCTCTCTAGCGTTCTTCGTACTAGAAAACCTCTTTCAAACAATACTTGGCTGAGCTGTTGGGTGAAATACACTTACTGGCTCAGTCCTTCCTTGATACCGGCAACGACCTGCTGGTACTGGGGGAACTTAGGGATGTCTCCCGAGTATACGAGGCTAGGTGGGTTCTGCATGGCCTCTTGCACCACTCGCTGGATGTCCGCCGCTGTTACCTGGTCAATCTTGGCACAAACGGACTCAGGGGTCTCGCGCACACCGTACGTGAGTAGCTGGCGACCAATATCTTCGTACAAAATCATACGCGACTCGAGGTTCATGAGTACCGACGACTTTAGCTGGTTCTTGGCACGCGCCAGCTCAATGGCGTCGACGGGCCGGTTAGCGACACTGAGCATCTGGTTACACAGTAGCGCCACGAGGTTGCTAGTGTGCGACGGGATGCAGGCGCCGTAGATACCGAGCAGGCCCACGTCTGCGTGAATGGACGAGAACGCAAAGGCAGACTCGACCCAGTAGAAACGGTTAAGCACGCTCGTGTACAACCGAGAGTACATACCCTTGCCCGGTCCACCCGCAGAGAAGCTGTCACCACCGCCCAGCAACGTGTGCAATACGCAAATTGGCACCAGGTCCTCGTGGTGCCAGCCGCCCGTGGGGAACGCCAGCGCCGCGTACGAGAACTCGGATTCCGGGTTAGAGAGCGTGTTGAGTCCTCCCGTGTAAATCACAGGCTCCAGCGTCTCGGGGCTCGAAGGCGTCGCCATGGCCGTGTCAACCGGCGCCACGGGCACGTCCTTGAAGAACTTCTCAGCGATCTTGACAAGTCGAGCATGGTCTACTCCGGAACCAGCCAGCACCATCTTTTGGGCGACAAAGTGCTCGTTGCGGAACTTCTTAACCTTGCCCACTGTCAGTGCGTCGATCTTGTCCAGGGGACACTGCAGCGGTCGCCCCAGTGGGGTATCCGCTCCGTACGCCGCCGCGTGGATAAACTCCTGTAGCATGGCCGGCGGGTTCTCCATGAGATCCTCCGTCTGGAAGCGCATAATAGCCTTAATACCCTCCATCTCTTCCGGCACGAGGTCCACATTGAGGATCGCGTCTGCCAGCAGCTCCAGTCCTTTGTCCACATTGTCCCGCAACAAGTCGATCGTGTAGATAATCTGCTCGCGACCGCACGAGGAAGTGGTGAGAGCGCCAATGTCCTCAATCTCGTGCACCAGCTGTGCGTGCGGGCGAGACGTCGTGCTCTTGAAGCCGAGATGCTCTAGCAGGTGACTCACGCCCACACTGTCGTCGTCCTCGAAGCGACTACCGGCGTCCACGAAGATGCCGAGTGTGGCAGCCTGTCCGTAGGTTTCTTGTGAAATGACACGCAATCCCGAGGAAAGCACCGATATCTCCGTTTGCGGGGGTTTCAGTTGACTCGCGGGTTTGAGCGTAGGCAGCCCCGGCAGCTCTTGCACCAACGAAAGCTGCGGCTTGGCGTCCACAGGAACCTCTGGCCTCAGGATCTCGCTGGGGTCTGTCGGCTGTTGCGACTGCGAAAAATAGCTCGTCTGCAGTGGCGCCAGATGGTTGCAGGGCCGGCGAGAGGCCCGTTGCGCTGCGAGCCGCAGCGTCTGGAGGCTTCGCAGCGATACCATCACCTATTGCTAATCGGAAAGTGGCCGTCAACCTACAAATGCGGTGATTGGTGTGGTAGACACTATGAAAATGATAAGCGCTGGTGTACCATGTAAACGGCACAATGAGGTGGAGTCCAGCCATTAGCAGTATGGCGAGCAAGAGGAAGAAGACCCATTGGTCGGTGCGCCGCAAGAATAAGCAGGCGAGGCATGAAGACGGTGACGAGAAGCAAGTAGATGAAGCGCCACTCGACCGCCGTGCTGAACGCTCTGAGGCTCCTCACCCAGGCTCGTACGCGGCACAGCGTCCTCCCTCGACGGAGTCTTCGACTGCGTCTGTGTCTCTGCCCACGAAGCGCCGCTACGGTCTATGGGTAGCTTTCTGCGGCAAGAACTACAGTGGAATGCAGATGAACGAGGGTGTGCAGACCATCGAGGCGGAGCTGGAGCGCGCGTTGTTCGAGGCCGGAGGAATCGCCGCGCCCAACTACGGATTTCTGCAGAAAATTGGCTGGAGCCGCGCGGCCCGCACGGACAAGGGCGTCCACGCGGCGGGTCAGCTGCTAACAGCCAAACTGCATGTCGGAGACGACGTGGAAGGATTTGTGGCCAAGGTGAACGCGGCGCTGCCCGAGGACATTCGCGTTATGCAGATGGTCACCGTCACTAAGAACTTCAACGCTAAAATGACGTGTGATCAGAGAACGTACGAGTATCTTGCACCAACTTTCATTTTTGCCAAACGAGCGAAGGATTTGGAGAGCAAACTGTCGAAATGGCCAGCAGACGTGCGGGACTCGGAAGAAGGTTTTGATACTAATTTGGTGATTGACAAGACGACGCTGGAGGCGCATAAGAAGTTCCGACTAAAAGACGAGACACTGGATCTGTTGAACACCACATTGAAGATCTATGAGGGTACGCACAACTTTCACAACTTTACGTCCAAGATGGAACCGTCGAACCCTCAAGCTAAGCGCTATATCATTTCCTTTGAGGCTGATCACCCCTTTGTACAAAACGACATGGAGTGGGTACGCTTGCGTGTGGTGGGGCAGAGTTTCTTGCTACACCATATCCGCAAGATGATTGGTGCTGCTGTGGAAGTTGTCTCGGGAGTCACGGACCCATCGACTATCCAGCGTGCTATGGAGATGACAAAAATGGACTTACCTAAGGCTCCCAGTGTAGGATTGTACCTGGCACAGGCCCATTTCGAGGTCTACAACATGAAGATGGAGGAGTCGATCCAGACGTCCCACCCACCGCTCGACTTGAAAGAGCCTACGGTTACCGACGCAGTCGAAAAGTTCAAACGCAATTTCATTTTTGACCACATTATGAAACACGAGGAGCGTACGCGTACGTATGCCAAGTGGCTGCGAACGATGGAGGTGTTGCCCTTCGATTACGTTGCCAAAGCTTATGTGGAGTGGAAGAAGGAGAAAGAGGAGGAAGCTGCTCGCTCAGACCGTGACGGTAGACGCGAGCTAGCAAAAGCTGCACGTGCACAGGTCACTGCCCAAGCTAGCAATACGACGGAGACACCAACTGCAGATTCAGTGCCTAAGTCCGAGGAGACGCCTGCTTCCGATTGATGCTCTAGATGTTATTCTGGTAATCGATTTTCGCTTTCAAGATGACTGCAGAACTTGGTTGCCAACAGTCGATACGCCTCGAACATCAGCACAGACATAGCAACTTCCTGGCTGAGCTTTCGCCACTAACGGTTGCCCCACCGCGTCAATAATATGTTCGGAAACCATCGCCAATTATTTTTAGGAAACTAACTGCTTGAATTGTTTGACTTTTCCTGTCAAGGACCAGCCAGAACAGCTTAACCTCGTGTGAGCGGCTGTGCTAAGTCGCTCGCGGTCGATTCGGCAGGGGCTCTTTCGCTCATTGTTGTCGCGTTACCCGATTATTGCCATGGAAGGTTCGGATGGACCAATGGAGCTTTCAGAAACAGCTCTAAGGTTGTCTAAGGTGATTGAGCGTGAGGCTAAACGTCGGTCGGCGCTACATGTTCACAGCAACAGACTTTTTAACGTTCAAGCTCACTTCCCGTCGTTCTCACGGCCGAAAACGGACGACAATTCCAAAAGTCAGAGGAGCCAACGAAGTCGAAAGTCTCTTGTGTCCGTCTCGCCTACACCCGAAGAAGACTCGGGTAGAAGCAGTAGTCAACACTTACTTCATGTACCAGTTCCGGACAAGATTGCAAGCACGAAAAGCTTTCAATCGCGAGTACGACCAGTCTCCACTATAGGACGAACGGATTCTCAGTTACAGGGAGAGGATACTGAAGAGGTTGAGAATTGTATGCAAAAAGCCTGGGCGTTCTTTGAAGACCCGCAATCGTCGAAATGGGCTTACTACTTCTCACTGGGGATTTATGGGTTCATTATTTTATCCACATTTGTTTTTGTAGCAGAAACCGAGGCCTCTTTTGATCCATACATGGTTGTACTCACCCACATTGAAGCCTTGTGTGCTGGGGTCTTTTCGTTTGAGCTAATTGCTCGTCTACTTGTCTGTCCAAGCAAGTTTATTTTCCTCCGTGGTAAGTCACACAATTTTACAATTCAATGCTGAAAATGTTTTAAACAAGGTGTTTTTTATTCACTTTTTCAGACTACAGCAACTGGATAGATTTTGTTGCAGTTTTTCCGTTCTACTTGGAATCACTTTTGGCTGTAGACAATGCTGGATCATTTGGCGCCATCCGAATTGTTCGACTGACTCGTGTGGCTCGTGTCCTGAAGATGTCTCGTTATTCTTCAGCGATTCAAGTTTTCACTCAGGCAATTTCAATCAGTATCAAACCGCTGACAATGCTTGTGTTTCTGATGTCTATCGCCATGATTATTTTCTCTTCTGCCATTTACTTTGCCGAGTACACTGCTGATGGTTGTCGTGCTGACGGATGGATGGGAGATTGTGAGTTTAATTCATCAGGCTATGTCAATAATACCAAGGTGAAGTACTCAGTATCTGCTGCAGCAGCAGTGGCTTCGGTATCGACAAGTAATAGCTGCGTGTGTGTGGATCCAAATCCTTACCAAGGCATCGCAACATCTTTCTGGTGGTGCATTGTGACCATGTCCACAGTAGGTTACGGAGATATGACACCAGTCACATGGACTGGTAAAGTCGTAGGATGCTGCACTGTTTTGACTGGTATGCTTGTATTAGCATTACCTATCACCGTCATTGGAACCAATTTCCAGAAAGTCATGAAATCTGTCATGCATGAGACTATGAAGAGTAACGTTGACTTTCTTAAAGGGAAACGAATGCTTTGTCGTAATGAAATTGAAGCTATCTTGGAACGTTTTCACGCTGTGACGGAAGGGATACACCTTGATATCGACGATGTCATTAACGTCTACGACACGGACAATAGCGGAATGTTAGAAGACGATGAACTAGCTAAATTTCGCAATGATTTGGAGGTTCTACAGAATCGCGCCTTTATGAACCAGATAATGGTGCCTGGAGTTGGTCTCCAACAACATCGTGGTGCTGCGAGGCCTCGGTCAAATTCCATTACCGCTGCTCCGTCCCAAACAGCAATGCTTTTGCAAAATAAAGCTTCTCGTAGCGATAGTTTTGTACATCGACGTCCCAGTAAAGGATCACCCTCACGACCACCGCCCAGTATTCCTGATACAAATTCCATTGAGGTTACGGCTACTGTTGATACATCACCACCTCAAAGTGGACCAACAGCTGAAGCAACAATACCGGCCACTCCCAATGGCATTCCTTACGTTATGGAGGATAACGAGCTCTTGCTTCGACTACTCGATATGCAGGAAAGTTTTCAGGAGCGACTTCTTGAGACCGAACAACGGCTTGAAGCAAAACTCAATAACCTTACCAAGATCCTTATGCGTCTAGAAGGTATGATGGAGGAAGACTAGATCAAAAGAAAAAGAGAAACAAACAAGGGCTACATGTAGTTTTTAGCACCGTGGAGAACTGCAAGAAACATGAATTTTGTCGATGAAGGCAGGGGCGGATCTTCATACAAGACGGCCCCCCCCAGATTTTTCGCCTTGTAGAAATTGCACTAATGTTTCAGAACGGACCACCGTTTGACTTGTCTATTGCCCCCCCCATAGTTTAAGGCTGGCTCCGCCCCTGGATGCAGCGACATCTCATTGCGAGATCTATCACCAGATATTAGTGAAAAGCTATTGAAATACCTGTATACTTCCCTATAGTTTAAGGCTGGCTCCGCCCCTGGATGCAGCGACGTCTCATTGCGAGATCTATCACCAGATATTAGTGAAAAGCTATTGAAATACCTGTATACTTCCCTTCGCAACCAACATTTCCGTAAAAAGTGCAATGTATTTTCCCACAAAACATAGTATCAGAGGAAGCTCTGCTTTAACTCTTCACTTGTACTTCGTAAGTACGTTTTAACTTCCTGTCGGAGTGTTTAACGCCATCACTTTTACTACTTGCGAATGGTGCCATATTGGAGCTCTCATCATCCTCATCCTCCTCGTCGCTGTCACAACTTTCCGTATTGCTAGCAATTTCTCTTCGTTAGCGAAATCAGTCACTCACAAACTCGTAGGTACTTTTCTTCTGACGTACATGTACAGTGAGTTGGCCAGTAGCCAGTACGATACTGAAGTATGAACTGAAAAAGTAGATGGTTTGAGTTTAATACGAAGAGATCACTGGTAGTCACAATCATAAGACTCACAGAATGGCCTAAAAGTCCACTTCTCTAAAATAATCGCCACCTTTAAAAAGATATTCGAGTGAAGGTAATGAAACATGGGCTTTAGAAACACAGCCTTCCACAATCACTCACCTCGTGGGTACACACTTCCTTCAAAGCTTCAAAGCGTTGACATTTTGCAATAGCACACGTAATATTTCCAACGTGGAACTGAGCGCCGAAAGTCCAATATTTCAGGTTTCTCAGCTTCGTCAGCCCTCGCTTGATTCATCTGAGCCTCTCCAGAGCCACCTCGACCATTAGTATGCAAGGGTTCGAATAAGCTAAGGACGAACAAACTTATGGTTGCTTCGCTATTAGAATAATACCCTCCGTTCGTACACTTGTAGGAAGGTCTTCAGAAATTAATTGGTACTTCGAAGTATGGAGACGAAAGATACTTCCGTCGAGCCATTTTAAGCACATTGCCATTCTCATAGTGCCCAGTGCTAAGTTGCATGTAAATATCTGCACAAAATTGTACTGCAAGTACTTCACAAGCGTAAACACTGACGCGTTGAGACCGTGTAGCGTCCAGGTGAAAAGCTGCGAGGAATATAATTGTTTTGCTTTTCAGTGAGGTACATTGATGTCACTTATTTTGCTAACGACGTCCTATGTCCGTTCTGTCCTGCGCCCGTACGTCGCTGAAAGGGGGGAATATAATTGATGTGAGTTCGTAAAGGAGGGAATCAAGTCGCAGCTGCTGGTATATGCAAACGAACGAGATCTCGAATCGAAAGCATTGCGATTCTCAGTCAGTCCAAACTCTGATAAACCTACTCGACCACGCGTTTTAAACCAACTGGGGCGTCCGCGACCGGCGACTGCGACTACAGTAGACATCGGTGTCACGCGCATGTTTAAGACCTTAACAGAATATTTATCAGCTGCTATGGTACTAATTGCTTGCCACTTGCGATCTGTCACGAAACGACCTCCAACGTCGACATAAGCAAGCACGAGATTAATCCAAGACGTCTACATGTACTACAGGTAGAAGCCGGGTTTTGTGAGCAGAAGGCTATTAATTTATCTGAGAGCAATCATTGCATCTCCTAAAACTCGATCACATCCGGAAGCTCCGGCAAGTTGATCAATTTGGCACTCGTCGTGACGGTCGACGGGGGTGGGGGAGGTGCGCTAACGCCTATCGAGGAGACAGCAGCGCGCTCTTCCGTGGTTGGAGGAAGCTGCGGACCGATCATGGGTTCAGCAACGTCTTGACTGGACGGTACCGGCTCGGGACCAGCGGCTTTGCCGAAAGAGCCCATAGCACTTAGTTCAGCCATGAAACCCATGTTCGGACGCATGTAGGTAGGTTGCGGTCCCATAGGAGCACCGTAGCCGTACGGAGCCGGATACATGTGCGGAGGGTACGCGCCGAAGGTAGCTGCAAGACCGTAGGCAGGCATATTGTATGGCCCAGGTGGGTACATGGGTACGAACGGAGGTGGGGCCACCTGGTACATTGGCATACCTTGGGGTGATTGGGCTGCTGCCCCTCCAGTTGGAGGTGTAGGAGCGATAAACACAGGAGTACAGGGAGCGATAGGGGCGGGAGTGGGAGTTGTAGCTGTAGCTTGTACCGTAACAGCAGGCGCTGTTTGTACGGATGGAGTCGAAGTGGGCACATGTGTCGGAGCGGGCTCTGGAGTGGCAACGGGCTGCCGAGCTGGTTTTGGTTCTAAAGGCTTTTCCACAACAACCAGAGCGTTTGAAATCTCAGTTTCGGCGGTAACAGCAGCAACAGATTCGGCTGCCCGCTCAGCGTCGCGCTCCTCCTTCCTTTGAATGCGCTCGGCCGGCGAAGTGTACTTTTCTTTCTTCTTGGACTTCTTTTTCTCCTTCCGCTCCTTCTTCTCTCTGCGCTCAAGCTCGCGACGTTCCTCTTCCGCCTGTTTAAGCTCAACCAGTTTACGAAGCTCGACCTCAGCCTGGCGCTGCTTAGCCTTTTCACGTTTGACCTTCTCCTTCATCTCACGACGCTCCTTCTTGTCGCGCTTGTCCTGCTTCTCCTGCTCGTCGCGCGCTTTGGCTTCTTCACGATGACGTTGCTCTTCACGATGGGCTCGAGCCATTTCTGCAGCTTGCAATGCTGCGAGCTCCTCCTCCTCCTTCTCCTTCATCAAACGTTTCTTAGCACGACGTTCTGCTCGGTATTTCTTCTTCAATAGACGAAGTTCTTCCGCTTCTTCCAGCTCAGCTTCTGTCACTTCCGCCGGTGCAGCAACTGGAACTTCCTCTTCCTCCACTTCATCGTCACCGCTCGCGTATCCGCCAATCACACTCTCGGCGTGCTCACTACTCACCAAACTCTTCTTATGGCCCTTGGAGCTACGTCGACTGCGGCTGCTGTGACGCTGGCTTCGTTCCTCCAACTCCGCGATTCTTTCAATCTCAACATCAGCTTCTTCTTCTTCATCAACCATCAACTGATCCTCGTCCAGCTCTTCCTCAACGTCACTTTCCTCACTATCAACCGAATTACGACTGTGACTGAGACTCTTTCGAGGGTGACGCGCTTCCTTCCGCATTCCTGCCAGTCTAGCCGCCGCCATCTCCGCATATAAATCGCGGTTCGACTCGAGTTTCTGTGCGCGTCGACGTCTGCTCTTCTCCTCTTCTTTACGCGCTTCACGAGCTGCAAACTGCTCGTCCACAAACTCACTATCTTCGTCATCGCTATCAGCCGCTCCTTTCACCACAACAGCTCCAAAGCGACTAGCACCTCCCTCTTCAAACAGATACGAGTCACTCGCCAGTTGTCCACGTTCATCCAGCAACGCCTTGTCCAGCAGCAAAACAGGCTTTGCATCATCTCGCACTTCGTACTTTGACTCTCCATTAGCCTCTCCGTAGATTCCCCAGTCTGCCGGCTCGTTCTTGTCTCTATTCGGCAATTCCAGTGAGTTAGTCGACGTGCCTGACGTCGATCGGAAAAGTCCTCCTCTATGCTTCTCGTGCTTCTCGTGCTCCTCATGATCCTCCTGGTCCTCCTGCTCCTCCAAGTCCGTGGCATCGCTCTCGCCCCGTTTCTTGTCCAAGTCTGTCGACACCTCATGCTCCTCCTGCTCCTCCTGCTCCTCCAAGTCCGTGGCATCGCTCTCGCCCCGTTTCTTGTCCAAGTCTGTCGACACGACACTCTGCGTACGTCTCAATGGCACGAGGTTTCCCACACTATTGAGTCGCATGTCGCGTCCACTCTGGAAAGCCGACTGGATGGCCATGAGCTCCAGCCATTTGTCCTTGTCGATGGCATTAGGGGCCACACACTGGAAAAGTTTCTTATCCGACGTCTCCATAGTAAACGCATGCTGATACCGATGGAAACCGGTTTTGCCGTCCCAGTCGCTGATGCATTTCAGTTGGTAAACGCTTGACGGCCGCTCCGGGTGCGCGTCGTAGCTTTTGCGGCTCTTATAGCTGCGCAATATGACGCATTTGTGGTCGTCCGCGTCCATCTCCCACGTGGCTACACAATAACGGTCGTGCATCACGGGCATTTTGGCCAAGCGCTTCTTTAGCGGCCCTTCCATGGCCACGTCGCCTGTTATGGACGCGAGGCTACTGGTGGCACTGGCGCTGACGCGGGAGACGCTCAGTTCGTCGTCGGACGTATGACGCGTTCTGCGGTGTTTGCGCAGAAATTTGCGAATGCTGCGGGGTTCAGTCATGGCGCGCACAGACCTCGAGGTCGGACGGAAAGTAGGCGAATGATGGAATTCGATTCATGTCGTATGTGACGACGCGCGTTTTTTTATAGGCGAGGTAAATTCTGGGTTAAACTAAAAAACACCTGGTATTGACCCAGGGTGAAATTTGAAGACACAGTCACAATTTGGGTTAAACGTGGTTGTCAGGCGTAGCGGAGAGAGGTTTGAGGTGAATAGGGAAGATAGAGTTTTGAGGTGATGCTTTCACCCGCGGATTACGACATGCGATATGAAGGGTGCAGCTGAGCATTTTTGGACTTGACATTACCATGCTGGCAGCATTGCGCGACAGGTATCCGGTATGATGACATGGATGCATAGCAACCCTCTAGGTCTAAGTCTTTTCAGTGCTGCTTCCTATTTCCATTTTCTAAGTTAGCAATTTCAGCTAAACCCATCCAGAAGTTGTCTTCAGAATTGTGAAAGCAATATTTTTATAAGCAATAATTATGTGTTTTTGTTTGCAATAACTACTGTATTACTTCGAAGTATAATTGTGCTCTTTACCTGGATCAAAGGCACATACAAAATTGACTTGTAATTTTAAACCAGCATCAGCAATTTGATTTAGAAGCATGAAATCAAAAGTCCCCGAAACCTTGTTTCGTATTTAAAAAAACCCACAAGTTTCAAGTTGGACAGGAATATCAGGGGGCCAAACAAAAACATGTCCACCAACACGGTAGACTCATATTTTATCAAATAAAACATGACATTTGGTATACAAGCTCATCTCAGACAGGCTGATCTGTACTATGTATTCCGACTTCTGCATGTACAGTAGAAGAACTTCTTGTAGAAGAACTTCAAAGGATGGTACTTGTGGTACAGTATCCTCATATCAAAACGGAGGCAGAATCTGCCCAAAAGCGAGACTTGTTGTTGTTACTGCGTCTGGTTTTCTACATACAGCGCGCAGACTGTCATTCGACCCCACGATATTCTTCATGTGATCGCATTATGCCTATTTAACCCACATCTGACTATTGTCCCTTGCATGCATTAATAATACGGTAGTCAGTTGGAGTCGATTTTAGACGTCTCCACGTACGTCAGTACACGGTACTACACTGCAGCTACTTCGAAGTATTTATTAATAATAGCTAAAGGTGACATCTAGTCTTGCATTCTAACCTTACTAAAACAAGTAGAGAGCACGTCTTAATTTACTATTAGGGTACCACAATAAAACTTTCAACTGCATTCATGTTATATCTCGTACAGCTGCACAGCAGAGCGAGGCAGGGGCATCGTCGACGCAAAATCAACCTTGTTTGCACCCTCCACTCTTCTCTTGGACCGCAAATCGCGGACTTGGCTCGCACTAAGCATGCAGCGTAGAAGCTCCTCCTGTTCTGCAAGACATTGGCTGATTGATCGAGACGACTTGAATCTGTTTGCGGATTCATCGCGGCTCGAACTGCGTCCAGGACATGGACCACTTGAGCTCGCCATCGCTTCCCGACCACTGCGTCTCTTACTGACCTTCCGCTGAGGCAGCACAACACCACTCGTGTCCGCTCTTGACTGTTCTTGAAGCTCCGACATCGTCATCATGTCCGATGTATCAATTACTTCCGTGATCCCCTGCGTCTCTATTGACGGCAACGACTTCTGCTGTTTCCGTGTCGATTTCTTCCGGCTCATCGAGTACCGACCAGAACTCGACAGCTTTTTCTGCATTTTGGAACGCTGAGGCTTCTCGTCGAGCACATCCAGCACAGCCACAAACGCCATGTCTCCTTCTTCCAAAGTGTCATCTGGACGAGTAGTTTCCATTATCCACGACGACTGAGACGATGAAAGTGAGCTTTCCAGTCTAGATTGACCAGCTTCGGAGTCCGTATCAGACCAATCTGGCCATTGAGAAGCAGTCGGATCCCAAGAACCGGTATGGTCGCTAGTATTACTCACTGCATTATTCAGTGTAAGTTCATTTCCTTCGGAGCTGAGCTTGCCAGCACTACTGACATGTGTAGCTGAAGACGCTCGCACAAATCCCGATGCACTCATTTGCGAATCGTTTCCTTGACGAATCGAAGACAAACACGCCTTGCAAAAGTGCGATTTGGCCATCTGAAAGACACGCGACTTGTTGTCGTCGTTATTATCACGAGGAACTTTGCGACCGATCACGCAATGATGGCAGAAGACTTCTCCGCAAAGTCGACAGTGATACCGACGGCGAGTCGCTGCATTGAACGGGAGCTGGCAACTTGTACACGACTTGCGGGAGTCACTAGCCACCCAGTGTGTCTTGTTCATCATTCCCTGTTTCGAAATGTGCTTCGAGTCGACAAAGAGAACCATGTCGTTGTATATCCGCATGACTTTGCGCAAGTTTTTCGCACGCACCGACAGCCCTGCAAAGTCGTTCTCGCTCATGACGAAAAGCTGCGTGGCGTCTGAAGATGAACCTGCGGGACGGACAATAGCGACGCTGTGGCTCTTGATCCGCTTTATCCTCAAGGATTGATAAAGCTCAGGACACTCTTCGATCTCAACGGGGAGAGTCACACGAACGCCAACGTTGCGTCCGAGTACGTCCTTTGTATAAGTCAAGTATTCTAAAAAGCAATTATCACGTTTGTGACCGAAAGCGGAAGGTTGTAAGCACGTCCACTTAATCCCCATGTACTCATGAGCCTTCTCAGAGTCCTTTGTATGGATATTTTTCAGTACAATTGCGTCCACTGCATAACCGTACATAAACTGATTCCACTCGAAAAGCTCCTCCGACGTCTCCGCATAGTAAAAGTCCATGAAGCTGCGGTAGTTGCCCTGAATACGTCCATACATGCGAAACTCACTATGCGAGAGACCGGCGGGGGTTTCCTGTCGATATGCAGTGAGTGGACCTACGCTACCGACTGAAACCCACGGGTCGCCGTAGATTGGGTGTGCGCCCTTGGCTTCATGTTGCTCGTACTCTATGAGAGCGCTCTGGACGATTCTCGCGACCTGCACTTCATAATTCTGAATTTGTTCCTCCGACAATTTGACTTCCGGGAAGAAATCGTCAGGTAGTGGAAATGTCTTCGCGTCGTTCCTATTTAGTGGACAATACGGTACACTTTAGTAATCGCATGACATCAATTCTGGAGTTTAATTAAAAGGCTAAAATGTACCGAGATATCGTGCGGCCACGTCTCGAAGACAACATCGCAGCAAATTGAGAACTAAGACTGAAAGAATGCGTACGGTTGCCCGTTCGAGAGCAGCAACCAATTGAGCTGAAGCACTCGAAAGCGCGTACAACGAGAGACGGATGCGTGTAGGTCCAGCTGGGGACATTTGCCAGTGATGTGCTTCAGAAGAGTCGTGGGTGTATGCCGTGCTTTCTTGCTGAGCGTAGCCAGAGCACTGCGTTTGACAAGTGGATGGCTCAAGGCGTCCGATTCATCACCCAACGGACATCTATGCTCGTAGCTGGCCAACGATACAAATCGTACATATCACAATTGTACATACATGAGCTAAGACCGCCACGAACACGAACACCTGCAGTTTCGAAGGTTGTAGCGTAAGCAGTGCTTACTATAATAACACGCAGTTATCCTGTACAGCATTGATAGCTTCTTGTTCGCACCCCGCAATAATTCAGAATGGTAACCATCAAGACAACTTCGCGCTTTGCAGACCCTGCGACCCTGCGTCACCCCCAACGTAGCGTACGTGTCGCATTCGCATGTGTACTAGTACATGTACATGTATACAGGCATGTACATGTATAGCAATATGCAAAATGCATGTACATTCATAGCATGTAGAAGGAGCGCTCAGCGTTCATTATTGATCCGAAAACTACACTTCAACGTACGCGACCGTGATACAGTCCAAAGTGGACTGTGTTTGTACCGGTGTTTGTGGTCGAGACCATAAATCTCGCACCGCCGTAAAAATGCGCTGTGAGCAATGTTTAGTGACCTTTGTTCACAGGAGGTCCAGTCTGGACTCCAGATGTGATGGAGAGTCACTCACCATTGATGCCTTCATTACCCATGCCCAACACCTCAAGTCGATTGAAGCCTTTACAGGAGGAGTTCGTCGGCACCACCATTTAATCAACGGTAGATGTAGCAAAAGTCGATCCCTCCTCGTCACAGAACCGAGACTTGACATTTGGGCGACCTTGACGAGGTACAAACCAGAACCTATTAGCGAAACCCACAAGGCAAGCCGCTGATGAGTGCGGCGATAAGACTCTGGACTCGAGACTGGAGCCATGGAGTTTGAGAGCATATGAGGCCAGGCCAGCACCACCGAGACGCCGAATTTCGACATTATTGACGCCGCGAAATACCCGCCATCCGCCTCAACTTTGAACGCTATCGATGTGCCGGATGGTGTGCAGCAGACCCATTTCAAATGCGGCATTTAGCATGCGGTGACATTTGACACCTCATATAATGTTAAATAGCTCCATGCTACATACTCACATTTAGCATGCGGTGACATTTGACACCTCATATAATGTTAAATAGCTCCATGCTACATACTCAAAGCATTTGTTGTTGAGACATCGATGGCAGCAGCATCATCCTGCAAAGCAAAACTCAAGTTGGGATAACCCTTGGGTAGATAGATGCCTAGTAGGCATTGCCTAGATACTGTGCCACATTCCTCCTCGAAAGGGTTGTACATACTACAAGTTGTATGCGCAGGATGATACGTCCGCCAAAGTGGTTCATAGCAAACCAGTTATCTGGACGGAATGCTGTCGCCGCCGAGGCCGGTGAGGAGATCCATGCACGACTAATACACGCCTTGGTATTCACTGTAAGCTGTTTCATGGACACGATCGGATATTTAGCTCCAGAGACCACAAACAAGGACGAATTCACACCGAGAAACACCAAAATGTTGCCAGAGGCCTCAGAAGGACCGTTTTGCAACCGACTCGAAGCAAAGGTCTGCAATGGTTGACGTGTGGGCCGGAGTAGCTGCCTTGACAAGGAGCTACTACGTATTAATATCTGTTAACCGACGCTTTGAGCGATGTGCAACGCTTAGTTGCTGTGTTTTGCCTAATCGACTGTTTGTGGACTCTCATGATTTCGTCCTTATTTGTGGTAATTATTCCGGTCAATCACGGACTGCAAATCTCTTCCTGCCTGCTTGGTAATTACATAGATGAGCCTGGACGCGAAAGGCGAAGGTGCGACTCGCAAGCCATTGCAGCGTTGCAGCATTTCACACGGTGGACGGGGCAGCCGCACAACCCCCGCACGAGTGCAGTTTGTGATCTGCGTGCGGAACACACGGTGGACGGGGCAGCCGCACAACCCCCGCACGAGTGCAGTTTGTGATCTGCGTGCGGACACACACGCCAAACCGTTAGAGGACGAGCAAGTGTTGTTTTCCAGTCACTGCAATGGAGCGCTCTAGTGCAACATCAACGCTAAATGCCCACAGATATCCACTTCCGGATGGGTATTTCCCACCGGTGGAGCTTACACCGACAGAGATCGAATGCTACGAACAACGCGTCGAAATTATCATGAAGAACGCACTGGCGGAGTATAATCTACATGAAGCGATGGGTGCTCGACCGGATTACGGTTCTCGATGGGCCGTCGTGGGTCACGTCGAGCACTTGACTGCAATCCGCGAATTGGATCCTTCCAGAGCAGTCGAGGCGTCTCGAGTCTTCGGACGTATCGACGGAGACTACCGTACTTTCCTCGACTTTTACTATTCCGAGACAGCACAGCAAGTGTTTGCAGTGAACCAATTCATGTTCGGATACGCCGTGGACGCCGCTGTACTGTGTAACATCCACACAAAAGAATCGGGTAAACCTCACATGTTCCTCGGTATGAAATGGCTCTGTCTGGACCCAACGACGCTTTCGCGCAAACGTGATATGTGTTACCTCGAGTATCTTGTCTTTACTAAGGATCTTCAAGGTCGAGACGTTGGTGTACGCATCACTTTGCCATTGCTACTGGACGAGTGTCCACCTATGCCAGACAAGATGAAGACGCGACGCATTCATTCCCATACAGTGACGATCGTTCGTCCTGCAAGTGACAACATCGACACGACGCAGATCTTCATGACAAGCGAGGTCGAAGGCTCCACCTCGTCATCGATCGCCACTTTTAAGAAACTCATGACGACACTCAGCTCCATGGCGCTTTTCGCCGACTCGAAGCGTATTTCAATGCATGGAATGCTCAATCGCCGTAGTTGGGCTCCGAAGAAGGCGCAGGCGAATTGTACCGTGTGCAAGCGAAAGTTCTCGGCCACACGTCGTCGGCAGCATTGTCGTCTCTGTGGGGAAGTGGCTTGTCGTCGATGTATGACGATTCGGGACGCACCTCTGCTGGATGACAATGTTACAGTGTCGCCACGGACGTTCCAGATCGTCAAGACCATGTTCTGCAAGGCTTGTATGGGGAAAGTTCGTGGTAGTGAAGTCAAGTCAATCGCCAGCATCGACAGTCAAGATGAAGCAGCATCCGACGCCGAGTCTACGAGCTGGTTCCCGGACAAATTACGCACTCGAAGCTTTGACAACGACACCAACTTCACGTTGACGGGGTCGTCCATTGTATCGCTATTTTCACCTGACGCTGGCACTTCTGCTCGCTCCGCTCCACCACAAGAACGCATTAACGAGAATGGCTCATATCTTTCAAACAAGAGTCTTCAAAGTAAACTATCCAACAGCATGGACTCAGAAGCGCAGTCCGAGGCGAAGACCAGCGTATCATCTTCGCTAGACGAAGAAGTAATGATCTCGGAACCAGTTGCTCCCATGATGATCGACTTGCGTCACCTGCGAACTTTGGCAGGAGCGGAGCGGGTGGTACAAGAAGCTGAAGAGGAAGAACTGCGTGCAATGCGCGAATCCCTCGCAGCGCTGGACTTTAAGGCTGTTCGTCTCGTGTCACCGTCAACTACGGACGATGGATCACTGGAAGGGTTTTCAAGCAACCGGAGTGGTAAACTGCCTATTATGGAGGAACTGGAAGAAGACGACGTGATTGAAGTGGAGGACGGAGGGTGCTATCAAATCGTTTCTACTTCTCGACAGATCGTGTCATCTCCTCTTGATGAAAGCCCAATGAATGGAGGAATTCTAACGGATCAGCCCTTGTATGGTTCATCTCGATCCATTGGCCAGTGTCTTCAAGAGCAGGAAGTGTTGTTGCAGCGTCTCGTGATGGCGGCAAACTCCTCTGCTGGATACTGCCCGCCCAACACCCGCGCATGAGGAACCAACAACAGCTAACGATGACTACATAGTTTATCTATTTGACTACAGATAGACAGAATAGTCACGTACATCACTTAGTGTTAGGACTTTCAAGTGTATTACCATGTACTGAATCAAGTCTAGTTGCCTATATGAAATGAGACTCCACCGATTTTTTTAGTTTTTTTGTTACTTACTTAGTTTCTTTACGTTTAATTGCGGGAGATCTTGAATCAGCTTTACTGTTGCTGAGCAGCCAGCATTAACCGCCTCAAGAGCTCTTCTTGCTCAGCGATACATTGGTCAATGGTACGCTTTGCTATTATTTGGTTGGAGTAATCGAACTGATGGTCGTCGTCTCCAGTGTTAACCCGGTGCTTCATTCGAGACGCCGACAGGAGGGTCGACATATCGACTCCCATGGGTTTCTGCTTCACATCATCCAGCTTATGGTCGTCATCTCCATCATCATCGTCACGTTCCCCAGACGACTGGATCGTCTCAAGTAGTTCTGAATCGGAAGACGATCGAGCCAAGACTTGCAGGTCCGCATAAGACCCAAGAGAAGTGTCTTCACCGGACGTTGCAGAGTCAGCGAACGTACCAAGTGTTGAATCCTTTTCGTGACTCTTATCGTGCTTACCCGGTGCTAACAACGTCCCATCTAGATCTCGCACTTTGGCCAAACACTCCCGACAAAACTTTGTTTTCACAACTTCAAACGTCCTCTCAGTGTCGTCATCCCCATCCCGTGCTCCACGAAAGATTAAACACTGACGACAAAATACTTCACCACACAGTCGACAATGTTGACGGCGGCGCGTGGCCGAGAAACCACGTGAGCACAAGCGACACTCGGAGCGAGAGTGCTTGTCCACCCAATTAGTGCGCTTCATTAGACCGTGTACCGAGATAAGCTTCGAGTCGAGCCAGACGGACATGTCGTTTATCTTGTGCATGAGTCGCTTATAGTAGAATCCAGGCACGGGGAAGCCCGCAAAGTCGTTTTGGCTCGTGAGGAAGAGATCAGTTGACTGTAAATCCCCGTCCGTCGGGCGTACGATGGATACGATGAGCATCTGCATCCGCTTGGTCTTCATTTTCTCAGCCAGTGGCGGACATTCTGCTAGTCTCAGTGGCATATTCACACGCACTCCAATGTCTCGACCTTGCAAGTCTTTCGTGAACGCCATATACTCAAGGAAACAGGTATCACGCTTCTTGACGAGTGCGAAGGGCTGCAAACAAGTCCATTTAATACCCAAGTACAGATGCGGCTTACCCGACGAACTAGTGTGGATATTTTTCAATACAGCAGCGTCTACTGCGTTGCCGTACATGAACTGGTTCCAGGCGAAGAGTTGGCTCGAAGTTTCTGCGTAAAAGAAGTTGAGAAAGTTGCGATAATTCCCTTGCAAACGTCCGAAGATTCGACATTGACAGTTAGCAGCATCGCCAACCTGTCGTACAGTGGTGAGGTTGGCGACCTTCGCTAAAGTCTTCCACTTGTGGCTGTAGTTCGGGTTGGAGCCCATAGCTTCGTGCAAATTGTAGTCGGCCAGTGCGTTCTTGACTGCAATCGCCATTTTCTGCTCGAGTTCGAGCACCTGCAGAGCCGATAGCTGGATATTCGGGAAGTAGTCATCGGGTACAGGGAAGGAGTTGACAGTGCTGGGAAGCCGATAGCTGGATATTCGGGAAGTAGTCATCGGGTACAGGGAAGGAGTTGACAGTGCTGGGTCGAGAACGAAACATGTCGAATCAGAGCTACTGTACACGTACGGTAATTGATAGTGTGGAGAATTGTAAAGCGTCGGCAGACGTAGCGGAACTTAAGTAATGCGAGCTGGTGCCGCCCAGCCTAATGAAACATCGAGAGCTATGGCCTTACACGCACGTGGGATGAGTAATGAGTAACGGTACTGTACAGACAGATGGAGCCACACGGGATGGCATGATTCACGTCTCTGTTGCACCACAACTTATCCTGACGATGTGCCACAAACCTCGTAACTTACGACGTAAGCGTGGACGCTGTCTTCGTGCCTCAGATTA
>JAIKVB010000601.1:0-22376 GCA_024679045.1 Phytophthora brassicae
GTCGCTTGAACGCCTCGGCGACAATTGAATCGTGCTCACCCTCTGTGTGTCCTTGTATTTCTGTCGCCCCTGTCACACGGAATGATGCACATGCAGCACGTTCGGGGGCGTTCAGCAACTCGCCCCGCTGTATCTTCACCAGTCCAATCTGGAGCGCAGGGTAGTTTCCTATAGCCGCCGTGGCACTGAGCCGCGAAGTCATAAAGTGGTAGGTCTGTATAACCTGATCAAAGAGACGACGCGTTGCCGACAACGTGAGTGAAGAACGCTGTAGCGTCTTCGTAACGCCTTCCAAACGAGCGAGATCCTCACATAGCGACGCAGCCCTGTCGTGATCGCGGCGACTCAAGAACACTGACCCCAAGTCATGCTCGGAGACAGTACCTTGATCCAGGCTCCGAAAGCACTTCTCTAACTCCACGTACCGTCGAACCATCACGAAGGTGCTCGACCATCGGGTCGTATTCCGTATAATAGGTGCGAGAGGTGTAACTTTACGCAACACAGCACGACCTTTTATCGTAGAAAAACGCTTCATTAGCAAATGAATTTTAGCCAATACGGCCTCATCATTGGCAAAAAAAATTGCATGGCTAGGTTGAAGCGGTAACTCGCGCAACCGATGAGTGGCACCGCCCCAACCCTGCGGCCAATACTCTGGTTAACAGAGCAATTATCCCTCACCATAAAGGCAACGGGGTCCCAAGAGCGATCATACCGAGATAGTGTGTCCGCTAGTAAATCAAAGACGCTTTGAGCGCCTAGATCCGTCTCGTCCTCTAGGGGACAGAAGGCGAGCAGCATAAATTGCCTTGTTTCACAGTCTATGTCATCATAGACATCATTCTGTGGCTGGGTTCGAGCGCTGACACTACCGGTACCGTTAAACACGGCAAAAATTGCCATATAGTGTCTGCCCCCGTGCGTCCATCCATCGAGCACGACTCCAAAATGCTGGGGCAGGTCACGCTTCATCCGCGCCTCCATGCAGTCCGCGATGGCTCCCACGTAGATCTTGACCGTCTAACGGTTGATCTTGGACAGCTTGGTGTTGGCACGTACGTGTGGTCGCTCGCATAAAGAGACAACAATCCACTCTACCCAGTGGAAGATGTCGACCGTTCGCTGGTCTACAACGCGAAGTTGGAGAGCGTTACCTTGCCGCAAAGCCGCCTTGACCAGATCTTCGTACCCTGGGTGCTGGCGGCGTAGATGATTCAGGAGGTTGCTGTAGCCGCTGGGGCTACGATAAGTGGTGCTGCACATGTTGCACATGAAGACGTTGCTTCCCTGGGAGACGAAGAGAGTGTTGCAAATGACACGACTGGAGAGCGACATGGTGTTGGCTGGAGGGTTGCTACTGGGTCAAGAAATTTGAAAGTGAGTGTGTTCAGGATTCCCCGTCATACGTGTTCAGTGCTTTGAGAGAAGCTTCGCTGCCAACCATTCCATACCATTCCATTTTAGCCAATGGCTTGCCAGTATATTCAAAAATATTTTTTATGACTTAAATTAATTATTCCGCCTAAATATTGTAATACATTTTTGAGTTATTATTTTTTTAACAACCCTGCTCACTGCATTACCAGACATCCAGATACGTATTGAAATCTCCAGCAACCAAAACAACAGCTCGACCGCGACCCTCCGCAACTTGTCCTTGGATCCATGCCCAGTTCAAATGGACTGCTTCCTGATGTAGTTCTGAGGAGTGATGAGCAGACCACTTCAAAAGTGGCAGAGTACGATTTTTTTCCACTTTTGCCACTGTTCTGATATATCTATAATTATTGAAAGTGGCAAAATTTGACCCATGTTCTCCAGCCATTCAAAAGACAAAGCACGAGATGAAGCAGCTAACGATCGAGGGTGGGGAAAAAGCGCCGGGGGGGGTAACGAGGAAAAGCGTTCAACGACGATCACCTGAGTCGCTTTGATTGAAGGTCTCAGATCGTAACTCACAAACGACTGAAGTGAAGGGCGTCGTGTGCCGATTTTGTATCGGTTTTGGACGGCAACCATCCCGTCCCATCGACGCTAGTGTGCACAAGCCACGTCAGAAGACAACAAACTTAGGGCCTGTACTGACGACACGAATTCCGGCGGATTAGCCACAATTTGTTTTTTTTAGTTTGGCGGATCGGTCAATCCGCTACTTCGTTTGCAGTACACGTTTTGGCGGATTTAACGGCTTAATTCGCTATCCGCTATCCACCCGAATTCAGGTGGATAGCGGATTCTTTTGGCGGATTGATGGCGGCCGCCTTTAAAATCATATTTTTATCTTGTTTGTAAGTATTTCCCTAAAGAGCTACCTCGTCGTCTCTTTCTGCGAGTATCATCGTATAGTCACGCCACATATCATCTGCAATATATTTTGCAGTTGTATCATTGCGGGGTCTTCCTTCTCGTCGTCTTCCATGTCGTCGGTTTAGTCCTCCTCTCCAACCTGCGGGACAAATGGTTCGGAATTAGCGAATTCATGGCCGTTGGCAAGCAGGAAATTGTGGATCACAAATGCTGCTTGGACAAGGCCGACCTGATCACAAAGCGCGCACGACGGCATTGATTTAAGAATTATAAATTTGTTTTGATCACACCGTACGCTCGTTCTATCACGTTCCGAGAGACGAATACCATTAGTTAAACAGCTCCAACTTGTTTCGTGGTCTTTGAGTACCGTGGCCAAACTCTTTCAGGTGATATCGTGTACCTCGGTATGGAGTCATCGTATAGATGTTCAATGCGTAACCTGCGTCTCCCAAATAATACTTACCTAACACTCACAACACGTTAATAAAATTCTCTGGAGAGAATAACATATATTACCTTCAGTAACACGAAAGCCGTGTCTAACCGCATCCTTCACTACGCGCCCATCATAATATATAATTTGTTTATTTACTTCCTGGGTGCGAGGGCTCGGCATAATATGCCAATGGGTGCGAGGGCTCGGCATAATATGCCAAGCCCTCGCACCCAGGAAGTAAATAAACGAATTGCATGTCGAAATCACAACCCCCAACACGTTCTGGGAGTAGAAACCACTTCTGTTCTTGGACCGTGAGTCTATCAGTCTCGGAGCAACTGCAGGTATATGTGTGCCATCTAGCGCGCCTAAACAATTTTTGAAATAGGAGAAAAACTTCCCTGACTCACGGATGCGATTGGGAACTTCAGGCCCTGGCAGTGTGATATGTGGCTTTGAAAGCTGCTACAGTAGACATGTACCATGTTTGTGACAGTATCTTGGGCTGTGTTGAAACCGTTCTTGAGCATCTCGGTTGAATTTACCTGCTAGAATATACAGGAAGATGAGGAATCGCTCTCCACTGCTTATTCTAGTTGTTTTAGATACCTGCTAGAATATACAGGAAGATGAGGAATCGCTCTCCACTGCTTATTCTAGTTGTTTTAGATAGTTCTCCAGAAAACTCTAGATCCGCAAGCAGCAGAACACTCCAATGCATAAACAAACACTTCATTTCTTTATATCGATGTGTTCATTATATTTCACAGTTAATTTTGACGGATAGCGGTCAGCACGATCCGTGTACCGCACCAGAACTAGCGGGTCCATCAATCCGCCAAATGGAACTCATCCAGCGGATCGCGATTTCCGACGGATTGAACTAGCGGATCTGCAGTACAAAAGAGCCTGTACTGCAAAGTATTTCAAAGTATTCAGGAGTAATCTGTTTAAGAAGCACCTCGTAAACCAGCACGAGTCAAAGCGAAATGAGTACCAGAACTTGACAAACGCGTCAGAAAAAGATGCATTGTCTACCTACCATCCGTTCCCTACGTGAACACGTTACCAGCAGTGTTCGAGAGTGAAGATGTTCTACTTTTCAATATCCGAATTGGCATTGTCAATGATATCATCGAAGGTCTGCTTTTTCTTCCAGATGATGCAGACTCCCCTTTTCAGGCTCGATCATTGGCCATGTTCAAGCTGAATGGTAGCAACTACACCGTGAAAGAGAAACACCCGTCCAGCTTTCGTTTATGTGTTTGTTTCCTGGGACGAGGTGCTTCTTTTCGCATGGTGGCTGGTCTGATCAACGACACAAGGGAAGACACGGGAATTGGCCGCTTTGGAGGATGTTCGAAAGGTATCGTGGCCCGCTGTGCTCGCGTTGTGTGTGCTGCTGCCCTGCAGAGTCTAGCTGATCTTCTTTCTCAAATTTGGACATTTTCATTGGCTATGGATTGCGCGACACATTAAGGCAGATCGTATGTGGATGTTCGTGCTCGGTTCTATTACGGAGGGGAACTACACAATTTGCATCTACTAGCAATCCCTCTCTACGAAGGGCACACGGCTGTCAAGATTTTCGTCGTTGTCCGAAGGTTTCTCGATGTGCTCGTACCTCAATGGCAAGCCTAGCTATTGGGCGTAGCTACTGATAGCGCGGCGACCATGGTTGGCAGCATTGGGGGTCTCGTGAATTTGATTGAGGCAGAAGCTGAACAACCAATTGTCCGAGTGTGGTGTGGTCTTCAACAACTCGACTTGAAGATGCAAATTGTTTCCAATGTGCTCTTAATGAGTCGTATTTGGGCAAAATGACTGGGTTAATTAGTTTATTAAGGCGCCAACAAAATATAATATCTCAGATGAAATCTATCTGCCCAAAGGTCGCGACAACGAGGTGGCTGCTCCATGTACAAGGAGCCCATTGGCTGTACAATAATGGATTCGAAGTTCGCGCATATCGTGCGGATAAAAAGGTCGACTGCGAGCCGATCTTAGTGTGGTGGATTTTTCTACATGCTTTACGTGAAGTCGCCGGAGAGGCACACGCTGTGTTTGTGTCTTTGCAAGGCCTCACTACCCTCGTTCACCAACAACGAGCCCGCTTCGTTGGACTGGCTTCGAGACTTCAACGTGTGGCTGGAGTCGTTGGGCCCTTGGTCGAAGAGACTTTGGAATCCTTGCCACGCGATGAACATGAAGTGGACGGAAAATTTGCGATATCACACGCGCGAGCTCTGAAGTACATCGAGCAGCTGGATTTATGGGGTGTATGAGAGCATCGCTAGCATGAAATACGAGCAGAAGAAAACTGTATTGATTGCTGATGCACGAATGTACGTGATGGTAGTGCATTTGATCGACGAACTGGCTGCCAGTGGATGAGATTCAATTCCCGTCACGCCGAAGGGCTTGGTGTCGGCTTCGATGCCTTTTTTTGCTGCAACCATCTCATCCCACCGCCCACGCTTAATTGAGCATTTTGGAAATGCTGTCGATTTGGCAAGCAACTCATCAGCTACACGAGCTTTATTTCGTGTCTTGGTCTGTATGTAAATTGAGCAAACTGTTAGTAGTGAGTACATATTTTGTGTTGGAAGGATAGCTGCTTCACTATGAGCTCTGTGTAAATCATTTAAGTTAATTTCGATAGACCTATTAAGTTGAGGAGCTCCTCAAATATTTTTTCGGTCGCCACTCTTGACCTATTGTACCGGCGCGGTGTTGAGTCCCCGCGATGCCCTCGCCATCTCTCTTCTCACACTCTTCGAAAGCTAGAATGACTCTTGGCACTTGTGCGCGACTGTTTCTAGGTCTAGTATGCACAGACTTCAACTGAAAGTTAATTCCGGAGCAAACTGCAGTTATCGAGTAAGCTTGCATTAGTCTTCACTTCACTATGGTACATTATTTACAAACTCCAAAGTATGCCGGACAATTCCAGAAATAAGCTGGAACAGTCTACACCTAACACTGATGAGCGGTGATTGGGCATAATTGCGAAATGGGAGAGGTGATGTATTTTTTTTAATTGGCTACTGGGTGCCTTCCAAAACCCCAATAAAAAGTTCTTGTCATTAGGGTTAGGGCGCAATAAAGCATGATAAAAAGACCTGACCAAACTCGAATTGTTTCGTTAACCAAAAAAATGGTCAGACCAAACAACTCGGTTAATCGTTTTTTTATTTATATCAGCCCCCCAATTGAGCAATTTCATAAAAAGTATGACTTGCTCTTATTATGCGATCAAAATGTACCTCTAAGTAGAAAATAAGTTGTTGAAGCTGACAAGATCACACACAGCCGCATTTCGGAAAGCCCGCGCGGAAACTGCTCCCACAAGTAGAACCCCCCCTCTCTCATTACTCGTTGACTCCGCGCCCTTCCTTCGACTTGCTGAAAAGACCTCCGTGTTACCTATGTATGTTCTGGACTACACTAATATAGTTGTATCTTCTAACGTTCGCGATGTTATACTTTGTATGTGAAAAGATTCCTCGCAAGTAAACGATTAAAGTGGTACGTGCATGTGCTAAAAGCACGGTAACATGAATGATTTAGACACTTATTAGATACGCTGTTGTTGTATGTGTGCTGTATGTGTAGTGCTGCAGCTATTTGAATCTGTCCCGCCCAGGTTTGTGTAATGTTTTTTATGCTGTATGTGTAGTGCTGCAGCTATTTGAATCTGTCCCGCCCAGGTTTGTGTAATGTTTTTTTGTATGAGTTAACCCGTTCTTACTTTTTCTTTCCATTTTACTGGTAGCCATGCCAAGAAAAGCTTTTGGAAAGCGACACACGTCGCCCTCTGAGGATTCGCCGTCCTCTCATTCACACAAGAAAAGCTTTTGGAAAGCGACACACGTCGCCCTCTGAGGATTCGCCGTCCTCTCATTCACGTAAACGTCTCAAGGTTGACCGCAAGATCGGCGTTATATCTTCGCCCTCTACAACCGACGTTAAACACCCTCATCCACTGATTGTTGTAGTTGCCACCATCGAGGTCAACTCATTGTCGACATTTGAGTTGGACCCGGATCCTTCCCCTCCAACTAGCACCCAGGCCCCTGGTCGAATTGTTCTATCAAATGGATCATTTGTCCACGAAGCGGACGCTTCCGACACCTCCATTCTTGTCATTTGGTCCCCCGGACCTCAAGATCAGACGACATCGGTATCAACGCCTTCTCCAGTCTCCACAATTGCCCCCTGGTCCCAGCAATCTACAATGCCTGTTTGGTCACAGGGTTCCGGTTCCGGTGTACACACTCCGTGGACACCAAGTCCGAAAAAGGCATCGTCACAGGCGAATGACGCACGTTCGCCCTGCTCTCCTCCTGGCGGGGTCCCGAGATGGTACGAAGAAGCGCATTGGTCAGACGGGTATGACCCTGAGTCGTATGGGCTCGTCGCTCATCTTAGTCCTTCATCTGCGTGGGTGCAAGATCATCCTAATTGCCGTTCCGCCAAAAGTGATCACCATGAAAACAAGGACCCTAATAGAGTAGCTGACTCTACCTCCGGCCGAAGAAGATTTGATTCATCGAATGATGTCTCGTCGAAGGATGTATTATTTTCTAGCCTTCGGGGATCGAATCCTGAACCGCTGCAGCCTTGTGCTGCTGAGGATACGGAGGCTGTACCTTCAAGAGGGATCGAATCCTGAACCGCTGCAGCCTTGTGCTGCTGAGGATACGGAGGCTGTACCTTCAAGTGTAGAGGATGAAGTGGAGATTTGGGTGCCTGAAGATTGGCCTACCAGCGCTCAAGAAATATCTGAACTACACAACCCAAACAAATGGAAATTTGAACAAGTGAGTGTGGGTAACTCAAGAAATATCTGAACTACACAACCCAAACAAATGGAAATTTGAACAAGTGAGTGTGGGTACCAGAGGAGGTGCTGGGTGCGGGTGCGATTCTCGCTGCACGGCCTTTTCCTGTCTTCATGCCAAGGAGAGTCGATTTTCCTGTGAGCTGAATTATGTCTATGGAGGTGCATGTGGAAACGGTTTACGTCCGAGCTCGTCTCTAATACTAGCTCGTAGCGAGCGAAGCGGTTTGTTGGGAGTGGTGGCTACTACCTTCGTAGCGGCCGGAAATGTAATTGGATAGTATCTTGGACATCTTCAGTTATTTGGCCCTCCTTGCAAGAACGGATCCGTAAATAACGGGTACCGTATGCATTTGAAGACACGCTCCACAGGAAAATGGCACGTTGGGATAGATGTGAAGAAGTATGGCTCTATGGCCCGATTTCTAAATCACTCGAGTAACCCGTCGGCCCGGTTCCACGAGGTGCAAATTGGACGCACTGTGACGGTAGTCTTCGTAACCATCCGGTATGTTAATGTCGGAGAACAGGTTACCGTATCGTACCGCAGCAATTTGTGGTTCGTTTGTAGGTGCAATTGGGAAGGATGTCAACACAGAGAGATACAACACATGCAGTACGACGCCAGCGCCGTGGTTCGGACTGCTTGATTGTAGAAGAGATACGAGTCATCAGAAGTGCGAAGAACTCTCTTTTTTATTTGTGTAGATATTGAAATCATGTCAATTGAATCATTTACATAATGCATAGTGAATTCAAGTAATATACACCGAACTCAACTATTTTATTTTCTATTCACTCTAAAATCACCCTTTTTCTCTTCAGTCGAGTTGGAAGTGAAGCTTCTCCCTCTCAGATCTTCCCACCCACGTTCCGGTACAGCAGCTCTACGATGGCCGGGGTAAGAGCTGCGACTTCCTCAGAGATATGTATGACTTACTCACACATTTATATTTGTGCTCCAGCGAGGACGCAGACCCGGATACATCAACTACAAAACGCAAGACCAGATCCTCCTATGCTCAATTGTGGAAGAGATGGTGCCCATAGGCCGCAATCAGTGGGAGCACGTGACTCTCAAGTACAATGCTAACCACTATCGGGGTTCTCCAGAGAGAGATTTGGACTCGCTTAGACGCAAGTTCAAAAACTTGTATATGTCGAAGAAACCGACTGGGGGCGGGGAGATACTGCCGTGTCTTCGCCCCGTAATGATGGCCAAAGCTGCACAGTTGCTCATCGAGGCTCTGGGTGGAGTGCACACTTCTCTTGACGGCCTAGACAGATGCGACGACGACGGTGATCTGCCGTACCTAGAGCACGATACGGCTCCTTCGGTAAGACAGATGCGACGACGACGGTGATCTGCCGTACCTAGAGCACGATACGGCTCCTTCGGTGGCGAGGAGTTCCCTCAACCCGGAGATGCCCACAGACGATGGAGATGAAATGCAACAAACCCCTTGTCAAGATTGTTATGGACGTGTATTCCACATTGAGACATCACGCACTCCACAAGTATACGACAATGCAGAGGAAGAAGACACATATACCGAGCCGCTGGATAGCGAAACCGGTCGCAATCAGGGCGGAAGCAATTTCGTCACCGCGATGGAAGAGTCTACTGTGGAAAGTACGAGAAGACAAGCGACAATAGTAACCACAGATGGAGTTATCGACGTGTCCCTCGCCTCCCTATACGATTTGTCAGAAGACGGAGTCTCCAACGCGGAAGACGACAATGGAAAAGATAGGACCGTTGAACAGGGAGAAAAACAAGCCACCGCAGAATCGGAATCCGGAGGCGTCACGATTCCCACGAGTACTTTCAATACCAGCCCCGGCCAGGCGCGATCGTTAAGCACTCAGACAGTGACTAAAAGAAGCACCCTTGGTCCCCGCCGTAGTACACACGTGGACACCCCAGTATCCACGAAACACACACAGTGGAGGTCAGAACCAGAATGGAAACGTAAACTAGGTGACTCTTCAAAGCAGGATGGAACCCCAGGGCACTTATCTTTTGCGAAGAATAGGCGTGTCAAAGCTAAACAACGCCTCGACGAAATTCAACGCGAGATAGATGCTGCAGAACGAAAACAAACTACCGCAGGGAACAATATCTGAGTATGCTGCTTATGTTCCAGAAGGAGGGAGACCGTAGGGCGGAGGAAGAAGATCGGAGACGACGCGAGGAACGAGAAGAACGTAGAAGTGCCGAAAAACTGGAAAGAGAAGAAAGAGAACAACTGAGAAGTGATGAGGCAAAGGCCGCGCTAGAAAGAAGACTCGAAGATGCTAGAGCTGCTCAACAACTGCAAGAAGACATCCGCCGGGCTGACACAGCTCGGGACGCTCAACAAGATATTGAGAGAGAAGAAAAAAAGGCGCTTCGAGGAACGACTTGCATTAGATCGCGAAGAAGCATGTCAACGTCACGAGCAAATGATGCTCGTGTTGGCTGGCTTGAAGAAGTAGTTATTTCCACGTTCGAAAGAGGTAGTTATCTCACAGTTCGAAATATATTTTGAGGGCCTTAACTTTTACTAAGGAGTACGTATAGGTTATCCCGGACGCCGTAAGTCCAAGTTGTACGAATTTGAGACACCTCAAGAGTCCTGACTCGATAGTTCGCCAATCTAAACAAGTTGTCTAGCCGTAGCTTACGCTTGTTCACCTGGTATGGTAACGGATGTAGCAAACGCTTGTACACCTTATTTATGGACCCCATACCCCCATTCTGGAGCTTGCCGGATTGTTGTGATGGCCCTCGATTTCGCAGCGGCCCCTTCACGCGCCGACGGAGCCAAACGCATCAAATCTCCTTCTTTCAAGGGGGTTAGAATCCTTCCCACCATATCGTCGGAACAGGGGAAAGCCGAGTCTGCTACTATACCATAGCGGGGATCTGGGTTCATGACAGGATCTGAGAGAGCCTCCCTAAATGCAAAACTGGTGTCGCTATCGTTCCAACTGCCTTGGCAATTATGCTTGCACCAGACTATTAGACCGTCCGCGGTGAAACTCAACGTACCAGTTACATACACGTTGTGCAATCAACCGTCGTAATGTGCATTCTGAATGTCTACGTCGGAGGGCTCTTGCACCTAATCGATTGAAGAGATTGCATAAAAAAGACGACAGAATTAACTTTATAATCCCAACCACTTGCATATTACAACATGCTAGTACGTACGCGAAATTTTCTGCCGTCTATGAAGCCCACGTAAAGGGGTGAAGAGCTTGTCGTATTGCAGTTAAACGAGACAGGGATTTTTGCCGTGCAAGCGTCGGCCACATTATGCGCGCTGGGAGAACCCGTTCAGAGCCGCTTGCATGGCAATCTCGGCTTCCCACAGAACACGAATTAGAGTAGAACGAGGCAGCCCGAACTGCTGAAAGAGAGCCTTCTGTCCCATGAAGCCTTCGTAAAAGGCCAACAATAACCCCAAACTTGATGGTGCTGCTGATGCTTCCGCGGACGGCCGCCCACGGGTTGGAATTCAGGGATGTTGTAAAACATCATAAACCTTTCCAGCAATCTCATAAAATATGAGCTTCAGACACAAACACGTACAGCGTGTTAGATCCAACCATGTGAATATCTTGTACTTAGATTGACGCGTTGCGTACCGTGAGAGACTTGGCATGTGTATGAAGTTCTCGTCGTTCCCATAGCACCAAATGTACATCCAAGGCGATACATTGGGCTGGGGAATGCATTTAACGGATAAGTAGTGCCTGATACGGACGATGCGCGCGTGTTCAATGCGCATAAACTCCTCCATCAAACGCATTCGAAGGTCCTTCAGGGTCGCAGAGTTTCGGGATCTGGACCGAGTCAACAGATACAGCGCTAGCGCGCGTTTGCTGTCTTGCCGGACCATTATTACGGGAAAAACGTGGGTGTAGAGGCAGGGGAGGGAATATGACGAAAGAAAAGATTTTCGAGAACGAAGTGGTCGGATATAGCTTGAAGTTGCAAGCAGAGGGGCGCACACCTCTAGCAATACTGATAAATAGACAAAAGTAATCGATTTTTTGTCCTTTTTAATTTTGTCCACGTTCTCAAACCATACAAACCTCAAATGATCTGGACAATACCTACGTGAGATTAAATCTTTTATGACAGTTTTGGGTGTCATGTTTATCCATGGTTTTTTAATGAGGGTCTGATCGCATAAAAGCCTTATAAAAGATTTATAAAACCGAGAGTGATCAAAACTTTTAATAGGGGTTTTGGCAGGCACCCACTGGGTTCCTTCCAAAACCCTATAAAAGATTTTTATCAGGTTTTTTCTGGTTAATGCGTGTTTTCGCCGTATAAAAAAGAGGACGAGACATTATCCTCGGATCAGCCAACCAAAACCCGTATTAAACGAATATTGCAACCGGGTAAAAATGTCTTATTCTATATTTGTCATTTAGTTAAATTATGAGCTCAGTATATGTACATTGACTATTCGGACAAAATCTAGAACGAAGACAGTGTCCCTCCAGCGACGTTTGAAGTGCAGCTACCCTCACCAGGCAACACACGTCGGGTGCCACGTCAAGATGGCGCGTGGTCACTACCTATCGTGATCCCAGTAGAAATGGACAATACTTGTGTCCTGGTCGCTTTGTGTGGAGCTTCGCAGGCGCGAAAGGATCGAGTTACCACATTAAGACGCCTCCGCAGACGTCTTAATCGTGAAATCTTGCGTGGCGTCGAATGGTGAGGATGAGGCATTACGTGACCCTCCATTGCCTGAAAGATCCATCCGAGGCATCATGGATGGACACCTGGATTCGAGGAAGCGACGAAAACGTTATAACGAGTACAAGTCTGTCTAGGTATAGCTTACGAACCCTGTAACTGAATATCTACAAGTATTGATCATAACAAAACTGGATATATGTGTGTATATGTCGTAGGCAATCTTTCTGCGAACTTATGGACCGGTTTTCTTTGTTTTACTATATCCCTGTGCATCGACCCAAAGGAGGGCGACCAAGAAAATTGCAGGCGCATCATCAAGTGCTAGGATTGCTCATTGCCTTCTACGTGGGGTCGATGCACAGGGCCTCGCTCTGCAAGGAGTTTGGGGTTCCCCCCTCTACGTTAGCTCGAGTGCTAAATAGCGCTAAAGTAGCGCTATCCCAGGCTCTCCACGGGTTCCGACCTGCCAGGATAGTATGGCCTTCTCTTGAAAGACAAAAAGCTCTGTCCCGCCTCGTTGCCAGTCGGCATCGTCTTATGCAATTTACGTGGGGCTTTCTGGATGTAACGAATTACCGTGTACGTAGTCGACGTACCTGTATTAATTTAATGTTACGGAGCTGTAAGATAACTATCTATTTATATATGTATGTACAGGTACAACAACCCCCGATCCCGACGTGCAGAACGCACACTACAACGGTTGGCTCCATCACGTATTCGTGACCGGGACGTTGTGCTTCAGTGCCGACGGATTGATCGTCTGGGCAAAGCACATCTGTCCCGGAAGTTGGAATGATGGCGATACTAGTTTCGATTTCCGCAAAAGTTAGCCGATCCTGAGCTAAATCCTGATCTCCGGTATGGTATAGTGGCAGACAGCGTGTTTCCCTGTAGTAAGGAAATGAGGGGGCGGATTCTTACGCCTTTGAAGGAGGGGGATTTGAGCAGGTTGCTACCGTCTGTGCATAGGGCTGCAAAGATTATGTCGGGCGCCGTTACTTTCGTACGGCAGTCAGCCGAGTGGGGAATGGGGTCCGTGGAGAAGGTGTATCACCGACTCCTTCTCCCGTTGCCTTACGACCTAGAAAAGAGAAAGAGACGACTCGATAACTTGTTCAGGTTGGCAAATTACCGTGTTCGGACAGTAGGTATTAGTGAGATTCGTACAACCCATTTTCATGGATATGAAGATAATATGTAAGATGTATATTTGAGATAATACTCGTCTGCAACGTTGCATTTACGACTTTGGGCCGGTTCCATGCTGCATGGCCGATATCAGCATTATCATCTGCTCGTGTCTTTCCCGAGCTTCGGCTCGGTCTCGATATTGTCTTTCTGCGTATATGCGTCTGTTTTCTGCAGCAAGAACGGCCTCTTTATGATTTTGGTCTTCTCGGGCGATCCTAGCCAACTCCATATCCTGCATGCGTCTATTTTCGACTGCCTGGGCTTCCTCTCGTCTCAGTTGTTCTCTTTCATCACGTTCCTTCTTTTCCGCCAAGAGTCTGGTGTCTCTGTCTTTACGGCGTCTTCTATCTTCCACCTCGGCGCGTCGGTCAGAATCCTAACGCATAAAAACCAGAACGCGCATCATAGCGCCTCCAGCAGCTGTATGTTTCTCCTCGGCCTCATCCATGTCCCTCTTCAGTTCCTCTAGACGCTTCCTAGCTCGAGCATGTTTGTTGCTGGCGTACGTAGCTCCCGTACTAGAGAGGTCCGATAAATCCCGCTTCCCAGAAACTCTACCCCCCCCGCCCTTCCAGTCATTTCATCTAGATTATCGCGGAGGACGCGCAGGTCACAACCGCCTAAGCGGTTACTGGCCGAGGCTTTAGTTTTATGAGCCAGCATCTCTTGGGCGTCCTGTACTGTTCTACGGGAATCACGTGAGAGGGGGCGGCCATCTGGCGAAGCGTACGAAGTCTCGTAGGATTCGAAGTCTTCGCAGCCTTTTTCGGTCGCCCTGTGGTCTTGGCTGAAATCGATCCGGATTTTGAAGGTGTAGAAGATTCCATAGTTAACCCGGAAACACCGGCGTCTAGCGTGATACCCGGCCTGTTGGTTGCTTTGTGAACAGGAAGATTGCCGACCTCAGTGGTCGCTACGGGGGCTATTTCAGGAGAGATGGTCTCTTCGCCGTGTTGTATGCCCGATCCTCCTTCCACGACAACTCCGGCGGCTGTTGAAGGCTCTTGTTCAAAGGCGGGTGTCGTCTCCGTCAATACCGAAGCCGTATTGTCGACACTTCCCCCTTCAGAGGCGACGTCGTTCGCCAGAGACGCGTCGAATATCCCGCTGCTGGTAATTATAGCTCCATGTGCCATAGCGAGAGCCTCGCGATACGAGCTAGGAGAATCATGTCCGGACGGGCCAAAGTCGTATGCATACGCCTGGCTATCCTCGTCTTCGTTTTCATCATCTACAGATGCAGACTCCTGAGTATCTCTTTCCACTCCACCATCAACACGATCTCGACCCGCCAGCACGGCGTCGACTTCTTCGAGTAAATGAGAATCTTCCTCACCACGATCGAACCCGTCACGGGACGTATGAGATCCGCCCTTGGCTTCTATAGCTTGTTGAATTTCTTGCGCCATGGCTACAGGCTGCAACTTAAGCGGAATTTCACCGTTGATGCCCGTTGGCTTTGCTTTCATATAAAGAGTCTTGAACTTACGTCTGAGTGAGTCAAAGTCCCGTCCCAGCCAGGTCCGCCCGCGACGTAGGTTGTAATCTAACGCGACAGACTCCCACATTTTGCGTCCTATAGGGAGGTATTTACGCGCCAGGTCACACAAGAGCATACACTCTTTCACGCCGTAGTCGTGGTAGCCGGCTTTGCGCCCTCGCTTGATAACACAAATCAACAGTGATTTTGACACTATTTATTATGATAGGCTCATCTTAATATCCAACGAACCTTCGACATTAGACAACTTCGTGCTGAAGAAGGAGGATGCGTGCTCTGTTGGTTGCGTGCTCTGTAGTTTTTTTGTAATGAGAGGGAAAAGCCAGATACTTATATTTCGAAGAATTTTTGACTTGAAATGATTATACGTAAACGAAACAAATCTGTATGAAAAAGATACGACTTACACGAATAAATACCGGTTATTACTTAAAAAAGGTATATTTCCAAAAGAAAAGCGTACTCTACCATTTATCCGACGCCTGCGGCACTATTCAAGACATATCGAATGTAGATTTGACTTCTTCACGCTGCTGGAGAATCATGCGAACGCTGCAAGTCCCTATGCTGGCATCCCCACCAGCCACACCTGCACAGAAACCAAAGACGGTTTCCGTAACACGCAGTCATTTCTTCGCCAGGAAACACATCCCTGGTGGTGACACCAACCACCGTTAATGTATGTCCTGTTTGGACTTCATGGAATCGTGCCGAGGCATTACACGAATGGTTCATGAACCGGAGAAGTCCTCCTTCCTCTAGAGCGTCGATACCTACGTACTTCTTGCCGGTCGTCTGGTTCGTAGATGCATCCTGAAACCCTCGTTCACACGCCCATTCTGACAGGGCGGTCCAAGAAGTTGTAGGTGACCGAGATATTGGTCTAGCACTTCTCCTACGGGGATGGCTTTGGTGGCCACAACACCGCATAAATCTGTACGCGTATTCCGACAAAGAGCGAGGGACGGGTTTTCTCGAAGAGAATTCCCGCATTCCCCCGCAAAAGCACAATTGGAATCGTTGCAAAAGCGTCCTTCTTGTGCATTAGAACACCTCGCCGCATTACAGCGAGAGACGCAGTGACATCCTTGACCATTTCGGACACCAACGGAGACACGAGGAAATCGCCAATTTCGAGTGTTGTACTGTGTGGTTATAAACCTCACAGTAGACGGCCACGGCTCGGAGACACATACGTCTTCAGTCTTTCCCTGCGCGGTATCCGCCATGATAGAGAAAGCAGGCGAATTGTTTGCTGAAGAAATGGCGGGTTTCTTAGAGTTGGAGTCGGCGGAGAAGCGGGTCGCTTTCGGATTCACAAGAGGTGACAGGAGACCCGCCAACTCTGCCAAGGTTTCCGAGTCATATCCTTCTGACTCGTACACCTCGGCAAACAAGTCTGGAACAGCGGGTACTTTACGTTTCTTCAGATTGTCGCGTTGGGGAGAAGGGCGCTGAGTTGTCCATGGGGAATAGGTAAATGCTTGCGAAAACGGAGTCCCAGGAGACCCAAACAACACCGTTGTCGCACATGTCGAAGATTGCGACCCAATGTTAGAGGGTTCTGTTGACTTCTCTTCTACTGACTGAGGAGAGAACTCAAATTGAGACAGAGATTCAACTTGCATCGTTGCAGCCTCCAACACCATCGGGTGTGAGAAGCGGCGACCCGATCGCAGACTCGGAAAGGATGGAGATTCCGTCGGGGTTTCCACATTCGTGGACGCGTGTAATGTCGAATCGGGGCCACAGATCAACCGATGCGGGGTTTGAACGGATTGAAGATCGGAGCTGCAACCCCTAGGGTCTGACGCATCAATTATCAATCTTCGTTTTGCGCGGGTTGTTTTACTACATGACACAACGATATAACTGTTAATATGTACAATGTATATATCATAGATGATGTAATAGCGTACCTCGTCGGCTTCGGACTCTTATGGTCATGATGGAGCACCTGACTGGGGTCTACGTGCGTCATTTTAAAGATATCTACACGCAGACGCTGTCAGTAAAACAATCATACATGTACTGCTACTAGGCACAGGCAACGTATCTGTCTTCATATTGTTTACTTACCGGTCCAAGAATGCGCAGAATGCGAAATGAGGTTCACGGGGAACTACTGGAACTACCACACTTCGCCTGAAGATCCTGAATCTTCAACATGAACGTGAATCGCTTGATAGGGGGTCCCTCTCGACCTATACCCAAAGCAAGATGTCGTTTTAATCAGTTTCTTATTTAGGGTGAGATATAAAAGCCGATAAAACCCCTTTATACTTTTTCTCGTGAGACGACTTTTTCGACTCACGAGATTTTTTTAAATTCAACTTTTAATTCATGCTTTTATTGCGTTTTATGAGTCGCAAAAAAAACTTTTATAGGGGTTTTGGAAGGCACCCACTGTTTGAAACAAACAATTGGTTTTAATGCGTGTGGTTTAATGTCACTTTAATATGCGGGTTAGGGTGAGGTTATGGAAGGCGCCCAGTACCGTCAAATTAATCACCGTTAATGTAGCAACTGGAATGTTGACCTGGTTACAACGGTACTTGTTTACGCAGTACAGTACCGTCAAATTATTGTTATGTGGGCTGTCCATAGACATCTGATGATGTATTCCCAGTATAAAATTGTGCTACAGTACACAAACCTACATTTAGCATTAAATACCAATTGATTCGCGGGCTGGTGGCCCGCTTGAATTCGCAGTTCTGCCCTTTCCGAAGATAGGGCTATTTCAACTTCGGTTGTATGGATGTATTTCACAGTGAGGAGCTTGACGAGATTGGTTCACACATTATTTTGGTGGAGCTACCAAAATGACCAATCAAATGCTTGTTCATTCATAAAAAATGAAACAGTATGTTACAGCCTGATATCGTTGCATTTGCTCCTAAATTGTGTTCGTACGTGCTTTGTCGTGTAACTGAAGCTGGTGTGGTGTTTAAACGGATTCGTGAGTGCTGGGCGCCACTGCGGCTTCATCGCCAACAACACTGATGTAGGAAAGCTTGGTCTGTACCTGGCAGCAGCTACCGTACAGGTTCATCTTGGTTGGCGTAAACAAGATAACATTCCCTTCCTTTGGTAGGCGCGCGTCCGATTTTGTCGTGTCAAATAACGTCACCGTGATGACTACGGAGTTGGCTTCGTATGGGTTCTGCTCATGGGCCGTTTGCAGGTCCTGTCAGCACTTAGTTAGTATCAACAGCATTCAACGACAAAATACATATGCATCCATACCCGTTTTTGCTCGCAGGGTGAGTCGGTGATCGATGGCTCAGTAAAATACAGGCGCAACAAATCGAATCTTTTCGTCGTCGATTCCTGATTAGCCCAGATAAAACGACCTTGAATCCGGATTGCTTTGGTTGCCAAGTCCGCAACTGACTGCTGGCCAGCAATCATGTTTTCCTGCATGTAAGCGAACAGTTCTGTAATCAAAGCAATATTCTCGTTAGTGTTTTTAATAGAGTAACTCGAGAAACCTGTCTTACCTGGAACGTTGTCAGTTACTCGCTGTGTTTCCGCGGCACGTGCCTCTTCAATCTGCTTCTTTCAAAGTTTCTTCAGTGGTGACATCGGCTTTAGGTCGTCGTTGCTGGTTGAGCTGCGTTTCTTGGCCATCTTTGAGGCACTGGTGCTGCGGGAGCTGCGATCTAGACAAAATTCTGAAATGTGAGAGAATGAGCCCGTTAGAGTGGTCGGAGGAATGATATATAGGACGATATTTGTATGAGAATGAAGGCTAGGTGGCATCTGTAGTAATGAGACGAGGAACTTGAGACGTTTTGCTTTTGTCATACGTTCGCATTGATACGCATTTGTTTTACGCATTTGGTAATGCGACGAGGAGCATGATACCTTTTGTTTGTTTGTTTGGTATGTATTCACGTATTAACGGCATTGAAGAGCACTCTGTTCGCGCTAATTCCCATGGATATCGAGGAGCGACGCCGACGTAACAGACTTGCTGCTCGACGTTATCGAGGTCGACAATCTGAATCAGCAAGATCAGAGCGGCTGAGAAAGCAACGTGAATACGCCAGGGGTAGAAGGCAGCAACAAATTAGAGACAATCGCAATACGCCAGATTGGCGCCCGCCGCTGTATCCCATTGGTGCTGCAAATAGAAGAAAGGCTCTCGTGGGTTTGCAAGAAGCACTCGGGGCGAGTGGATTGGATGAGCGAGTGTGTGGTGTTTGTGATCGTTTTGTGCTGACAAAAGAAAGCCAATTAATAGAATTAAGTGACGAGGGGATGATATGCCGGATGCGACTGCTTCTGGGAAGTGAAAGTGAAAATCTTCATCCGCTTCTCGCCGCTGATTATGATTGCTCTGTGCAAGCTCCTTCATTAAGTGGATTATTGGTGCCAAAGCGTGGAGTTACTACGGAGGATAAATCGACCAAAATTGTTGTTTGTTTGGAGTGTAACAGAAGTCTTTGCATAGGTGAACTTCCAAAATTTGCCATCAAAAATGGTTTCTTCGTTGGTATGCTACCTTCACGTTTTGCTGAACCATTGGTGGAGATACCGAAAGCCTTACTGGGTTCTGAAAGCTATTGCTGTGATCTAATCGGTGTATCAGAGCATGCAAGTGACCCAAATGAAAGCGGTGTATATAGATCGACATCAATGCTTAACGATTATCGATTGCGCCCATCGTCGTTGGAAGAGATCAATCTTTACGAGTTCGTGATGAAATTCTTTCGACGACAACGGACTTCATCGACAAGTGACGATCGTATATTTCTTTCCACACATCCTCTCTACCAGCCACATTGCATTGGAAAGCATCAAGAAGCTGTCGTCCCTGTGATTACTGGCGTTCGTATGTCTTTTGTTGATGAGAACTCGCCGGGTGAAGTTGTGGTGAAGCGTTCCAGAACGGCCTTAGCGCTCTTCAAGCCGTTTCGATATGTTGGTGACCTAGTTGAAGATTGTACGAGTTCAGATTCTTGGAAGCAAGCATACCTGGATTGGGAACCCCATCGTTCATCATTTGTTCAGGACATCATGGAAAACATGAACGATTATTTTCGCGCTCGTGACAAAACAAACTTTGAATATTGAGTCTACCGACTCTGATAGTTCACAAAGTAGTCAAGGTTCCGATGATGAATTCGCCGACAGTGACATTTGTGTCGAAACCAATGATGACTTTCTTGAAAAGGGATTATTTTCCACAGATAACTACGAGAGTATTGAGAAGCATGATGATGTTATCCCCGAAACAAATAATCTGAATCCCATACTCTATCCAAGTTCACAAAAACAATGTCATGTAGTTGATGTTCTTGCTCAATATGATTTACTTGCGCCAAATGCTCGGATCGCGGTGGATAGACGTAAAGATATTCTGCCCTCAGTCCCACTTGGAGATACTTTGCCATTTGTAAATGAATGTTTGTCGACTGAAGATCTGCGCAGGTGGGTCGCAGACGTTCAGACGGATGATTCGTTGGTTCTCCATTCTTCATGCAATGGTGAGCGACCTACGCAATTTATCGAGCTGCTTTCAGAGGCGTTGCGACCTGAAAATATGTTGTGGAGCTCCAATAATGGCGCTGACTCTGAATCGATCGAAGTAGGATCTTATGTGTCGCTTCAATCTATTTCAAAAGCTAATAAGCTCAACGAACGCCAGCATATATGTTTCTGTATAGCTGGCAAAGCCCTGCTTCGTCGATATTATCAGCAGGAATTGGCTCAGCAAAATAACAGCGACGGCTATGGTTCAAGTGAGTACGTGGCCAATCTGCGTGACCAATCTGCAGGAAGGTCAGCTTTTGATGTATTTAGGGGGCGCTGGTGGAACAGGAAAAACGCGTGTGATCGATGCAATAACGATGCTTTGTGCTAGTTGGAATCGGGATCATGCGATGATTAAGGCAGCGCTAACAGGAAAAGCTGCAACGCTGATTGGCGGTCGTACATTGGCCAGTCTGTTGCTTCGTCTTAAGCATGCAATCGAAAGACGAGAGTTTGTCGATATGGATCTGATTGCGATCGATGAAATATCAATGATGACGAAGAAAGACTGGATCAAACTCGATAAACTATTGCGGAGGTACAAGAAACTAGGAGGGATTCCGTTTGGAGGCATTCATATCATTCTTGTTGGCGATTTTCTACAGATGCCTCCAGTTGGGTCCGACCCAATTTACATTGACCCAAGGACTAAACGGGCTGCTAGTCTCACTGATACGGCTGGGTTTGAAATCTGGAGGCTCTTCACGAACGTAATAGTTCTGGAAGAGTCAATGAGGTTTCAAAGTGATCCACAATGGGTGGAAGGGTGTCGGAGAGCTCGGTTAGGCGACTGGAGTCCTGACTTTATTAGGCTTATCAACAGCAGACTAGTAGCAGATTCTGGTGATGCATTCATTCGTGCTGGGAAGCAGAGCGTCTTTGTAACACCGGAGAACGCGACACGACTTTCAATCAACAACGCATTGTTGCTGAGACTGCGGCACTGCTACCCACCTCCCACTATCAATCCGTGTTGTAGCAGACTTTCGCCATAAGCTCGATGGCTTGAGTGAACCGGACGTAAAAATGGTTATGGGTTTACCCGATAACCGTTTCGGTCGTTTGGCACCTTATCTAGATCTCATTGAAGGTATGCCAATTCAAGTGACGCAAAATGTTGCTACAGCCAAGGGCGTTGCAAATGGCACATTGGGTACTCTTGAGCACGTTCATTTTCCTCCTGGAACTGAATTTCGTTTGACGCGAGATAGCACAAGCAACGTAGTGGTTCAAATACCGACTCAACACCTAAATATGCGCTGATTCGCGTTCCCAGGATAAATGCAGTTCCGATACGACCTGGCACTTCGCCAGAGCTTTTTCCAGTCTTTTATAATACCGAAGCGTACAAGGACAACAGTATATCGCTACCACCAGCGCCAAATGGTCATCCAAGAGTGCTGTGAAAATTCGGCAGCTGCCCATTGTTTGCGCCGCTGGATCCACCGTTTACAAGGTACAGGGGGAAACACTGGGCTTGATGGTTGTTGTCGATTGGAAGTCAAAAGTGGCAATTGTCAACAAACCGCAGCAAATTTATTTGATGGTGTCAAGGGTGACCTCGCGCGATGCTTTCTTGACGTTGAGCCCCTTTACGGACGATCTAGCAGCATGGGCAAAACCTCCAAGGCATGTAATCGAAGAAGACAACCGACTAGTAGAGCTCAGGGATGGCCAAAAATACATTGCTGGGTATTGGAACAAACTTAAAAGCTGACAATAAGTACTGCAACTACTCCAATATTATACTGCAATACTATTGAAATACTATAGTACATGTACCGTAACCTCTAAGTTGCAGCTTTACATCGCCTGGGACAGAATGCTTGATTGTTTCTATTGGCGG
>JAIKVB010000602.1:0-22370 GCA_024679045.1 Phytophthora brassicae
CACGCGTCGTTGCTGTGGCAGGTTCTCACAATGCTAAACACACGTTAACACTCCAAGAAGACGGTGTGGTGCGAGTGTGGCAATTGGATCCTGCTTCGTTAAACCGAGAAGCTGACTTGTGGAAACAAATGTACAATCGTGACGACACTTACGAGAATGCTCTGGAGTTGAAAGTCGATGGTTGTCAAGTGGGTGGACCATCGACACCAAAGACTGGTCTTGATACTCCAAAGTACGGGAAGGACGACCCGAAGAATGAGCCGCATGTTGGCGGAAATACATGGGCCGGTGGTACTGGTGGCAGTGATACAGCAGGACTGGGTGGTCGTGGAGGACCCTATCGTCTTGACAAGGGACATCCTGTTCACCAAGTCTCACAAGAGAAGAAGGATGAGGTGTCGGCTGAAGCGCGTGCTAAAGCTCAAGCCATGGCGCAAGAAGCTCTTGCAGAGAAGTTACGTGAGATTGACATGAGTGAGCGGGAGTGGGAAACGTACCAGTCGTACTTTAAACGCGTGGAGCGAGAGAGTGCTCAACTGCGTGCTGTGTTGTCCAATTTAGAGTCTGTAGCTCAGGAACGGAACTGGTTACGACATCAATCAAGTGGTGAATTGGATGATGCGAAGCTGGTGGATGGTGTCGCTGGGGAGCGACTAATATTCAAGCGTCGAGGGGTCAGTGACTCACCTTTCCAAGCTCCAGCTGGTCATCAGCAAGATCAAGAACCTAAACGGCTTTTGTTTGTCATGGATGTGAGTGGTAGTATGTACCGCTTTAACAGTCAGGACTCTCGACTGGAACGGATGCTTGAGACGTCTCTCATGATTATGGAAAGCTTTGCGGGTTTTGAGCGTGAACTGGACTACAGTATCATGGGCCATAGTGGTGATTCACCTGAGATCCCATTTGTGGCTTTTGGAGCTCCACCAAAAGATCGGAAAGAGAGACTGCAAGTGTTACAGAAAATGGTGGCACATACTCAGTATTGTCAAAGTGGAGACTATACAGTTGAAGCTGTGGAAAAGGGGGTGAAGCGTGTGGCTGCACTCGACGGTGATGATCGATTTGTGTTTGTGGTGAGTGACGCTAATCTCGAACGGTATGGGATTGAACCCAAATATCTTGGTCGGAAACTGCTAGCGGAACCTGGGGTACAGGCTCATGCACTTTTCATTGCATCATTTGCGGATGAGGCAGAAAGAATCCGTCGTGAGCTACCTGCTGGTCGAGGCCATGTCTGTCTCGACACCTCCGATTTACCCAGAATGTTCAAGCAGATCTTCACATCCGCATTTGGTGGGAACTACTAACTGCAAAGTAGAGGGTACGCAGCATTAATACTACAGTAGTATTCTGGGATTAAATGCGTTATCGGTCCCAAGTTGAAGTGCGCTGTCATTGATTGACAGTAACTTTGGCTGAAGTGTGGTACAGTCTTCTGCTTTAATAAAGAACACCTGATATGTATAGAATTGACAAGGTTTATACGAGTACGGCGACTTTGTCAATCTCGGCGCCACAGCAAAAACTACCTATTCGTTGGATCGTTACCGTACAGAAGACTGTAATAACTACTACGTAATAGCAAGCTACTACTAAACTACAGTACTATTGTAGCTACTACTAGTAGTATTACTTTGAGTCGTGGAGCAAACTAATAGTGCTATAGTAGCTATTAGCTCAGCTCGCGATAAGCTATTAATAATATTACTATTTTAGATAATATCTAAGTGCTATCTGATTACTACTATTATTAGAAGAAATTTGAGAGAAAGATTCCCTGGTTATAAGAACTGATCAAAATTTAACCAATCACAATACATGTCCTGTTTTATTGGTCATAATTGAAGATCTAAACCTGAAATGAAGGGGGAGGATATATTTTTCCATTTCAGACCCAGAAAGCGGCTAAAAGGTGACGACGATCTTGGCCTTCTTCCGCTTGCATAACCCTCTTGGTCTCTCACCAGTATCGATTGCAATGTTCTTCAGATCATGAGCAGCACCGGCGCAGGATACGACTACTCGGCGGGCACATTTTCGCCGGAGGGCCGCATCTTCCAAGTCGAGTACGCCAAGAAGGCCGTCGAGAACAGTGGGTAAGATATACTTGAACAAAAAGTGAAAGAGTAACCCATTTACGCGGATTCGTAACCATCATCTTATTGCCCAAATGACAGTACGACCATTGGCATTAAGTGCACGGATGGAGTTATCATGGGCGTGGAGAAGACGCTACTGTCCAAGATGCTGGTGGCCGGCACTCACCGTCGCGTGTACGCAATTGACCGTCACGTGGGTCTCTCCATGGCGGGACTCGTCGCTGACGGTCGCCAGCTGGTAAACCGTGCTCGAGAGGAGGCACTGAACTACAGGAAGAGCTACGGCTGTAGCATCCCGCCGCACCTCTTGGCGGAGCGTATGGGCCAGTTCGTGCACTACTATACGCTGTATGGCTCCATCCGGCCGTTCGGTACGGCCATCATGCTTGCTGGCTACGACCAGGACACAAACAAGTCCAGTCTCTACATGGTGGAGCCGTCTGGAGTCACTTACGTAAGTGTTATGTTGAGTGAATACTTTTTATTTTTACTGACAGGGTTACTTGATTGAGGTGTAGAGCTACCGTGGCTGTGCTCTGGGCAAGGGTCAGCAGTCGGCCAAGACAGAGATCGAGAAGTACAAACTCTTCGACATGACGTGCCGTGAAGCCATGAAATACGTTGCCAAGATGTGCGTCCAGCAGTTGGTTGTAGGTTGTAGGTGGTATGTACTGATATTTTGCATGTTTTTCTTAAACGAAGCCTGAACACGCTTCACGACGAAGTGCGTCACCCGTTCGAGCTGGAATTGAGCTGGATTTGCGAGGAGACCAAGTGGCAGCATCACCTGGTGCCGGACAACCTGCGCGACGAGGTGAACGAATGGGCTGTCCAGTCTATTAAGGAGGATGAAATGGCCGATGACGACGACGATGACGACGAGTAAGCTGGTACCTGTCTGCGTTTCTGAAGCGTAGTAGACCCAATTCTCTGGCAGACAATTGTCAATGGAGAGTGATTTAGTTGACCAAGATACTTCCCTGTCTTCGAGCTCTCACTTGGTTAAACGTGCTTCATAGGCGGAATAAAACTTACTCTTGATTAAATTGGTATTTGTCGGTAAAGAATATTGAAGGAGACCACACGTCACAACTGTATTGATTGAGGACTTCTGGAGACGAAAACACTGCTATAAGTATAATGTGGCGTTGAAGGCCTGAGTTGGACCAATGAGGACATCCAAGCGACATGTGCAGCAGCTCTGTTGCAGTACATAACAGTACATGTAAGATAGTCGGGCGATATTAGGGGTAAATATGAAAAAAGTGAAATTAATAGAACACATTTGAAAAACGATCCGATATTTTAGAAGTTTTTTCCAATATTTGGATACAATTAATAGAACACATTTGAAAAACGATCCGATATTTTAGAAGTTTTTTCCAATATTTGGATACTCTACTGGCATTCGACAACATACGCATATAGAACTTACACCCTTGTTTCTTTCCCCTCCCTTGGTCTCTCTCCGTGCGGTGGCACCTTAAATAGTAAATAATCCACTGCTTGGGTGCATCTCGACCGCTCAATTGGAATGAGAGCAACACGAGGAGCTGGCGGTCGAGTCGTCACTGAAGCTGAAGGACGTGAGATTGTCGCCCTCCACTTCGTCTCCTTCGTCGCTCTCGCCGTAGAAACTCGAGGTCGAGCACGTGCTGCCGACAGGTTTGCGCATGGCAAACAGACGCATATCCATCTCTCGGTACATGATGACACTCCACTTGCACTCGCCTGAGCAGTAACAATCCACCTGGTCGTCTGGGATCTGCAGTGAGAAGAAGGACACGCCGCAATTGCTGCACACGAGCGGAAGACCCGAAACACTGGGGGCGTAACAGCACTCAGTGTCCATATAGGCGTCGAGGTCAACGGCCTCGTCTATGGTGCGTGCTGAGCCGTCGGAGCGCGCGTCTAGGGACTGCGGCTTGCAGACGTCGTCCATGTGACCGAAATAGTCCACTCCTTCTGAGCAGCTTGTTTGGGACACCATAATGAACAAGCGTTTCAAAAGGCGGGAAAAGACGAACGAGAGCTCCTGCGGCAACACGGCAAATTCGCAAAGTGAGCCTGGTGTGGAGTCCTGCATTGCTTGCGATCTTCCCACCCGCTGCTTAGAACTCACTGGCCTTCACTATGCTTATACGAGAGCATTGATTTTTCCGCGCTTTCTGGCGGTTAAACCGCCCCATCTCCACTGTGCTGCTGTCGTGACAGGGCAAGTCCATGAGATGACTGGCGGTTAAACCGCCCCATCTCCACTGTGCTGCTGTCGTGACAGGGCAAGTCCATGAGATGTACTAAATGAGTAGGTTGAGACTTCAGCTTTTAAAGGTTTGTGTCTTCCTACAAAGGAAATTTACTTATTTAGGGTGGCTCAAATGCGCGAAGCGTCGCCATTTGTGTCTTCCTACAAAGGAAATTTACTTATTTAGGGTGGCTCAAATGCGCGAAGCGTCGCCATTTTAACCGAGCTGAGCCAATCAGGGACCGCCATCTGATAATTCACGGAGTGAACAGTTGTTTCAAAATACTGAGCCCATCCTATTTCCAAAACTAGTTGCAAAAGGAGGAGTTTGAAAAGAAGGTGATACAATAAGGCACAGTAAATACATGTACCCCTTTGCGTGAAAGCGAATCTTAATTACTAAGTACTTTATTAAATAAAGACAGGTGATATTGAATCCCTGTCTATTTGTTTCGAAGTGGTACGGCGTATAGTATGGAGAAACGATTGAAACACCTGCAGTGCTCACGTTTACATGGATATTGTAGCACTCAATCCACAAACATACCGTAGCCATCGAAACTATTGTTCAGGTTATTAAAATAGTGGAGAACTGAGCAGCATACCCCAGCGTCGCCTACCAAAATGTGCACTGTGCGTGACAAGCAAAATAGTACAGAAGTGATTTAGGAAGTGAACCTGAACTTTACCAAAAATGGCTGAGCTTTCCCATAAAATAAAAGTAGTTGTGCGTGTCAGGTTATGTACTAGTAACGGTACCGGTAGGGACCGATATTTATTAATAACACGACAATTTTAACGTGTTACTATTATAGTAGCGTTTCGACCAGCGAGCTGAAAAAAGATAGCTCCGCGTTTTGCACCAATTTGAAACGCTGTGAGACTTAAGAGTACGACTACCGGTATTTGACTGTCCGCGGTATACATGTATTAATCATCATTCCACGTACACGGCCGAGATCACTTGCGCTAACCTTAGCATTTAGGGACGATGAAGTCTAGCAAAAGTTACGTTCGCTCAGCGGCAAAATTAGAACAAAAACACGCACCGAAAGGGTTCCGATTTGGCCCACGCACATTTGTTTGCCTCTGGATAGTCGCAGCCTTTCTCTGGAACAATCAATCTACATGTACTGTATGGCCTGGCGGAGGGTCTGATAACAGTCTCCATTCTCTGGAACAATCAATCTACATGTACTGTATGGCCTGGCGGAGGGTCTGATAACAGTCTCCCTTATTTCCGCTGCCGCCCTTGGACAACTTAGCTATAGCGCCAGAGCCCTTCACGCGCGCAGTTTGTGGGGATTGCTATACGTGTATGCTGAAGACGATACGAAATTCGTCATCTCACGTAAGACACCGTTTCACATTGCTATACGTGTATGCTGAAGACGATACGAAATTCGTCATCTCACGTAAGACACCGTTTCACCGGTTGCCGTTACGCTGACGTTTCCCGCGCATTTTGAAGATGGCGGTGGCGCCGAGTCTACTTTGTGACGTCGCTGCATTCAAACCGAGTTGATGACGCGCAGGAAAGAGCCAATAACCGCCCGAGTTCTGCTTCACGGTGGTCGTCCATTGGCCAGTATTCGCCTCAAGCGACCGTTTTTACAAATAGTATTGCTGCCTAGTATGTAACTTGCTTAGCAAGCGGCGGCGCTGGTCATATTCGTACAGTTAAAAAGTACGGTGTTTGTACGCCTGTAGTGTCGAGCGCAGCTAGCAATCGTCCGGCATTGGTCGGCATCGCAGTCTACCAACGACGACCAGTAGCGTGCTCCATTTAGAGTAGCGGGTGAAACGCCACGCAAAACGTACGCGGAGCGACTTTGTTTGCGAACCGCCGGAAAATATAGCGGGTGAAACGCCACGCAAAACGTACGCGGAGCGACTTTGTTTGCGAACCGCCGGAAAATCTGTTCACGCACCTCCGTGCAGCAAAACTATCCTGGATATCTCCAAGCCAGTTGGCGCTTAATCGAAAGAGAGCTTGTAGTTCGTTCCTTAAAAAAGATCGTGAATGTGTGGTCCACCTCTTCGATCAGGTTTGGCAGGGTCGACCACCAATGTCCACTGAATTTCTCTATTTTTAATTTTAGCAGCATATACTGAACACAAGTGACTCTGTTCTTCTCGCCCCCCTCCCAAGAACGAGTATTAGCTAAGACAGAGCCTGCCGACCATGAACCGCCCCAGTAAGGCGCGCAGCACCAACCTAACGCACGAGCAGAAGCGGTTAATCTGTCTACATGCGCGGCAGTTCCCCAAGACGACGCAAACGCAGCTGGGCGAGTGGGCAAGGGAGCAGTTCCAGCTTGACTATGTGCCGTCGCAGGCTGCCATGAGCTACATGCTCAAGAGACGCGCGCAGTTCGAGCTTGTGTCGGCCGAGCGCCGCGACTACAAGAAGCTGCGCACTGTAAAGTGCCCCGAGGTGGACTCTGCGTTAGCCAACTGGTTCCTCTACTGTCAAGCGCGGCGGCTGCGGCTGCCTGGAGACTTGGTGCGTCACAAGGCGCGAGTTTTATACGAGCTTTTGGCTCCTCAACTGTCGGAGAGTGTTACCAGCTCTCCACCGCAATTCTCCAATGGCTGGATGCATTCGTTTATGGGTCGACATGGCTTCTCACTTGAAGGAGGCAGATCCAATAAAGGAGCTCGAGGACTGCAAGAAGACGGGGACGGACGCCCGAAGTTCGCACCAGAGACGCCCGTTATTTCGACGCCCGACCACCTCAAGACGGCAGTCATGGGCATACTACCTGAGAATGTATATTGGCTACATGAGACGAGACTGTTCTACGCCATGAGCCCGGACCGACAGGCAATGCCTGCGGGTCACCACCCGGACAAGAAGCTCACCATGTTATTGGCCGTTAATGGAGACGGCAGTGACCGACTCAACCCGTGTATTGTGGGACCCCATCCTCTGCCTGTAGACCCAAATGCGGTTTTAGAGGATCGTTCGTACCAGTTCGCGTGCAATCACAAGGCGTGGCTTCCTCCCACTTTAATCCGTGACTGGCTGTTGGCGCTGGACTGGCGCATGCGCGTGACCAACCGCCACATTGTGCTCATTGTGGACTCGATTGCGGCCATGAGCGTGCAGAGAACGAAGCTGTCAAATGTCAAAATGCACTTTATGGAGCGTAACCACGCGGGTGAGTTGTGCGTGCGAGCATTGGAGATGGGGATCGCATCTGCGGTTAAGCGTCGGTACCGCTACCAGCTCTTGGACTTCGCACTGGACCGGCGCGAGGAGGGACAACTGGATATCTATGATGTACCGCTGCAAAAAGTAGTGGAGTGGGTGACGCAGGGCTGGCAACAGATCCCGCGGTCCCGTATCATGGCGAGCTTTGCCCATGTGGGCGTCATGGTTACCACGGAGACTGGAGCTGAGGTAGTTCCGGACAATCGCGCTGATGACAAGCTGGATGCGCAGATCCAGGCGTTTCTGAAGCGTTTGAAACTCATCAGCCCTATGCGTCTCATCGAGGTGGTGTCTCCTAGTACTGAGAAAGCATGTGATGAAGACCTGACGGACGCGGACTTTGCTGATTCGGCCCTGCACGCTACTCAGGGATCAGTAGGTATGAATGTAAGTACGGAGGACCTCACACGCCACACCATCTCGCAGGTGGTGAAGACGCCGCCCATAGAAAACTCGACTGGTACCCCCACACCTTTTGACTCACAGACGGGAGCTTTACGCGCAGCACCTCGACGTGGCAGCAACGTTAGCAGTTTTTTGGCAGACTACCCCGGTTTTGACCAAGGATATCCTGGCTCGTTGGAGGACACGTGGCTGGCTTGGAGTGCCTCACAGAGAACTGCAACGACTCCTGTTCGACAGCCTGTAACCGACTTGGATGCGGTGCAGACGACAATCCGCATCGCCACAGAGTTGAACTGCAACCCTGTCGTGGTTGAGGAGCTTAACCGGATTCAGGAGGTGCTTGCAAGCCGCGACGCAAGTGTTTCGACGGTGGCGACTCCGACCACGCAGTTGTCGTCTACTCGCACTGTCATTTGCCAGTTCCGCTTTGGTGCACCCACACGACGCCTTTTGTAAGCAGATCATCTTGGTATCAGTGTCGTAAATGTAAAATGCGCACTTATTTCGTTCACTATTGTCAGTTTCGTTCACTATTGTCAGGTGTAGCCATCCCCACTTCAACTTGTCATCATGCCCTCTCATTGGCCAAAATAATGCGAGAAGATTTTTAGCGAAGAAAAACTCATCCCAATCACCATTTTGCAGCCTACACGACAAGCAAAGCTAAAGGTTTAAGCCGCCGTCTTCCACGCAGCGGACGCCGACCGCATAGCCATGTCACACCGCAAGAAAGTGCTGCTTAAGCTGATCATCCTGGGGGACAGCGGGTACGTCTACCGTCTCTGCATCTTTCACTATAAATGTCGAGAAGAAGGGAATTCTGTGTTTTTTTTACATTTTCTTTCTTTGTTAGTGTGGGGAAGACATCGCTTATGAATCAGTACGTGAACCAGAAGTTCAGCAATCAGTATAAAGCCACGATTGGCGCCGACTTCCTTACCAAGGAGATTATGCTGGACGACAAGCTGGTGACGATGCAGATCTGGGATACGGCGGGACAGGAGCGTTTCCAGAGTCTGGGTGTGGCTTTTTACAGAGGCGCTGATGCCTGTGTATTGGTTTACGATATCACAAATCCAAAGGTGAGAATTTTCTAATATTAATTGGAAGAAACTGAATCAAATGGCTGACTGTAATTGCTTTCAGTCTTTTGAGAAGTTGGACACGTGGCGGGACGAGTTTTTGGCCCAAGCAGGGCCGAGAGACCCCGACGCTTTCCCGTTCATTGTGCTAGGCAATAAGGTGGACAAGGAATCAGAGAGAAGAGTAAGAAAACAACAGTGACGTCTTTTATGATGGATTATTTTAAAGCTTTTTTTCTTTTTCTGCAGGTTCAGAAAGAGAAGGCACAGGAATGGTGCCGTACTAAGAATCTACAGCAGGTACGGAGTTACTTCGTACATGTACAGGTATGATGGGAATTATGTAGTGACGGTTTGTTGTGGTTGGGATCAGCCTATTCAGCACTACGAGACGAGTGCGAAGGAGGCAACAAGTGTGGAGGAGGCATTCCAGACGATTGCCAGCTCGGCGCTACAAAAGGGTCAAGAAGATGACATGTACGTGAACACTGGAGAGAAGACAACAATGGATTGGGAATTGAGTGTAGTTTTTGAATGTTTCTGTTGGTGTAGCTATGTTCCTGAAACGATTGATCTTAGTGGCACATCGTCAAAGCGGGAGAGCTCTTCATGCTGTTAAGTCATGGCGCTGTGCTGTTAATGCTGACTGCAGAGTCGTCAACGGACCGTCGGTTGGCGTAAGCAGAACACGGTGAAGAACACCCCTGGCTAGACGAATGTAGCTTCGGTCTCGCTCTTGCATGACAAGTAATTCACTCGACAGTTTTCTTTTTCCAAGCAGTTAGATTGGGTCCTCGTTTCACCGGCGATTGTTTTTTCTTCGGTGATACTTGAGCTACAGCTGTCTTCGTTGACTTTCTTAATCCCATTGAGAGGAAGGGCATATAACTCCCCTTCTTCTTCTGTTGTTTTAATGCAAGGCGTCCTGCTTCCTGCTGTTGTCCTCTCGCTTCAATTCGCTTTTGAACTTGACGCTTACGCCATTTGCAGAAAACTTTAAGCTGAGCTGCTAGCTCGACAGCCTCATCGACATCGCGACTCGGCACTCGTTTCGGGGGACCAAATTCATAGCGAGTCCAGTCTTTGGAATCTACTGGCATTTCTTCATCGGTTGCGACCATATATTTCCTCAACTGCTTCTTGCTGGTCTCACGAATTTCAATCTCGCGCTTCATGAACGTCAACTCGCGAGCAATGACATCCTGATGCTGTTCTCGTTCCAAGTTAAGAAAATTCTCGAGTGCTTGATTGAAAAAGTCACGACATAGTTAGTTTCGTACTGACATGTAAAACACAAGTGTTAGTAGCCACCTTTAGCATGATCAACAGGTCGAGGTCCGCGATATTTCCTCACAGGGGACGGTGGCAAGTCACCAGAAGGCACTTCCACAGGAGGTGCTGATTCTTCAGCCATGTACTGCCGCAGCTCCTCTTGCTGACGAGACTCGAGGATATCACCATGGCAGTCTACGCACAAGTAGTCCAGTTCAGGGTCTCCGTGGTCACCACAACCGGCTCGGCACTGAGCTGTCACATGAGCATTCATCGTAGTCGACACTATTCACCAAAGCGAACGTCTCTGAAACTGCTACAAACACGCGGGCGCCTAGAAAGCACAATATAGCAGTTCTGGTTTCTGAATTTGGACATCGAAGCTTAATGGTCGTCTTGCTTGTCTACAACGATACAGTGACGGAGTCTACGGCGCCTTGGGGTCTTGCAAATAGAACGGATGGAACGAGATCAAACCACTGCTCCAGGCAATACTTAGCAGTGCACCATTCTTGAAGTTGGAAGCGAATGCAAGCTTCCGGGGTACGCCGGCGTTAGGAGGTCCACGAAGAAGTCCGCTGAAACAATAGAAGAGTAAGAACTTTTAGCTAAGACTAATGGCTAACAGACACGAGTGGAACAAACCTGCGAGTAAAAATCAGGAAAGGCTGCCAGACCACGCTGAAGATGGCGATTAGCTCTCCAGTTCCAGCCGGCTGTAAACCGCTTGCTGTAGTTCGATACGTCAGTGCTACCCTTGATCCACTAGGGTCCCACGCAATACTCTGCACCTTGCCGCCAACGATACTAGCGTTATAAAAAGTGAAAACTGTCAGCATAAGTTTTCCTGCAACAAAAATCATATTTAAACCTACGCAGAGGTACTTCGGTCCAGCGAAAAGAGCTCTTTCTCAGCGAAATCAAGAGCTGGTGAGCTAATCTGTGCATCTGAAGCAGTGATAGGAATATCATCGTTTAGTTGACAGTGCACCACAAGCAAATCCCAATTTACTGCTTTATCATACCTATCGAAGGAGGGCAACCCTGAAACACATATGGATACATGACAGTGCTGTTACGAAGTCCCACCAGGAGGCATTTTCCATCACTCGACCAGCCACAGCTCTGTATCATGGCAAGTCACAAGAACACAGTTAATATACTACGTTTTTTTAGTATTCAATCCATCACGTTGCACCACGTACCCCGGCAGCAACTTCCCAAGTCTCTCTCTTCCAAGTCAGAGTCTCCCACATGAGCGAAACACCGCTCCTACCCAGTAGAAAAGCATCTCATCAGAAAACTTTAACATAATACACAACCCCACAACCACTTACTCGGTGATCACGAATAAATACTCGCCGGTAGGCGACCAGTGCAGCGACGTGAGCTTGTAAGGGCTCTGCAGCTCCGTCTTCCTCGCAAAAACGGAATCAAACACGACCACCGAGTGCGATCTTTTCTCCGTAGCGGCCAGCATACTTCCATCTGCATTCCAGCACACGTCACTAAAGCCGCCACCGCTCGGATGCGTCAAGATCTCCTGCAGCACGGGCTCTATCAACAATAAACCCACAAAATTCGTCAATCTCTAACAGCTCCAATCATATCACCATCTCTCCACCCACCTGCGTCTTTCACGACTTTCCACAGAAAGACGCCCGTCCTGCAGGCCACCGCCAGTGAATCTCCGGTAAATTTGCCCCACTCAAGACTGCCGATGTCCGTCTGCTTGGGGTGTTCCAGTACGTAAGCGTCCCACGTCGCGCTGTCCGCATGGTAGAGCGTCACGACACCATCCAGCTGCGCCACTGCTAGCAGGTTGCGTGTTGGATGCCAACTCAGATCCACGACGCTCTCTCTGTCCTGTGTGTCGGGCTGTTCGTCCTGCTCGTTCTGTGACCCTGTTGCAGCCTTTAGAAGCTTCTGGGCGACGCCTGAGGCCACGTTTACCGCCGACTGCAGAAGCTCCAGCTCATCATCCAGTAGGAAACTCTTAGCGGCGCTTAGGGAGCGCTTCAACAGCTGAAGTGCGCCTGAGTCGAGTGAATCTTCCGCCTCGTCCGTCAAAGACTCGCGTTGGCCGAGCGGACGCGGTTTAGTGATGGCTACACGCGCGGGAGGGATGACACGTCCTCCGCGGCGGATAAATTCGTCTCCTATGTGGGCGTCATCACGCTGCGAGACGCTGTAGAGCTCTCCATGCAGCTCTCCGAGCGTCACGGCGTCCAGCTTAGGCACCGTCCAAGTCATTTGGAAAATGAATGAATATCATCACTTTTGTGCGTTAAAACGAGGGACTAAATAATGACATGGGTTCATGTTTAAAAAATGCTGCTGGAGGTAAAAGTTGAGCCTGGGAGCGCTACGAGCGCGGCGTATGTGTCGTCTACGACCTTCCAAGAGCTGCAAGCTGCATGGGGATGTTTTGTAGCGTTGAATTGCTGTGAATCGCACTGTCCGCGCGTTTATCGCTTGGAAATTGATGAAAAACTGACCTCAAAAGGAATCTCTAAGGTCCGGATCGACCATTGGCCGTCTTGCGACGAGGATAAAACGCTGGAGAATCGCTGCAATGAGTTGCAATCGGGGGATTCTGTGAATGTTAAATGTGTCGCTCCGTCGGACGTTCGGGTGGTGCAGTATTTGGCTTTATCGCCGTCTGGAGACAATGAACAGCAACTTGCACTCCCGTTCGTTAAGAGTTTGCTACGTAGACGAGTTCTAACTGGACGAGTTGGATCAATTGCTTTGCAGTTGGACGGATTAAACTATGGCAGTTGGGCGTATGAAGCTTTCTTTCGAGGTGGAGGGGAAGACAGCAGGACATTTGATGGTGGAGTCGTGACGGACGAGACGCTCGTGTTGATGTTCCCGTCTGCTTCGTTGGTTGCAACGCGTGGATGCCGTAAGTTTCAACCTGTTGGAGCTCATGCGCGAGGGTTCCGGGAGCTGGTGGCGATGGCTCTTCGCCCGGCGTCAATGGGGCAGAAGTCGGATCAGGCTCTCACTCTTGCGGCTCCTCGTTCGTTGTTGCTGCATGCACCGAGCGGCGCAGGAAAGACGACGCTAGTGCGCCAAGTTGCAGATGAACTGAATGCAAACGTGCTGGTGTTAGATGCCGGATTGCTAGCATCGCCGCAATTGCGACTCGAAGATTTCTTCTCAGCTGCTCTGCGTATTCAGCCGTGTGTATTGCTGGTAGAAGACCTGGAATTACTCTTTCCCATGACTCTCGACGAGACCAAGTACAAACTCGTGTGTCGTCTTGTGAACTGCATTGAAAGTATTCGTAAGTACTGTGCTATTGACTTGAAAATCAAGACTAACTGGCCTGTTACGTGCTGTCTAGAAAAATCCGGGTCTCTTCGGGTAGCAGTCATTGGAACGGTATCAGTGCTTGGTGCTCTCCACTCGAAAGTGCGGCAGTTGTTCACGGAAGAAGTGTTTCTTGATGTAAGTGTCTACTGGTGGCAATTCAAGTGCTTGTTGGCTCTTAACATGTTCTAACTCAAGCTTAACTTCGTCTCTTAGGTTCCTGATAAGCAATGGGCTCTGGATCTGTTGACATCTTTGCTCCCGTCGTCGAGCGTTTTTCGACGCGATTTCCTCATGTCTTTAGCAGTTCGCTATGGTCAAAGACCAAGCAACATCGCATCCATTGCTCGACAAATTGGGATACGGCTATCAAAAGGAGACATCAACGACATCAACGTCGGGGAGCTTGAATCGGAGATCGCCACTTCCACTCGTGAGATTTCTAGTACAAGCAATGGTGCGGATACTCTTAGTTCATCTGTTCCAGACATCACATGGAACGATATCGGTGGCTTGGAACGCGTGAAACAACACTTGATCGAGATGGTTGTGTGGCCACTGGAGAAACCTCACGTCTTTCGTCGGATGGGAATCTCACCACCTCTCGGTATGGTACTTCACGGTCCTCCTGGAACAGGAAAGACGATGCTAGCAAAGGCAACCGCAAAGGCAAGTGGCTGCAACTTCTTAAATCTGGCAGCAAGTGACCTCATGAAAGCTGAAATTGGTGAAAGCGAGAAGGCTATTACGCGTGCATTCGACACCGCCCGAGCTTTAAGTCCCTGTATGGTTTTCATCGACGAGTTTCAATCGCTCTTTGGCAACAGATCGACAGCGGGACAGACAACGTCTCGAATGATTTCCCAGCTTTTGATGGAGCTTGACGCTTTAAAAGCGGTTTCCGACGATAGTGAAGTCCACAGTGCATCTTCCAGCATTGCTACAGGTCGGATATTTGTTCTGGCGGCAACGAACAGTTTGTCTGCCATCGATCCAGCCTTCCTTCAACCAGGGCGGTTTGAGAATGTCGTATATGTTGGACTACCTAACGACGGCGAACGGAAGGCGATTTTGGAGATTCAACGCCGCAAAATGCCGTGGAATGAGGATGTCGATCTGGATCAACTCGTTCAAGACACAGATGGAGCGAATGCAGCGTCGCTCATAGCTTTATGTCAAGCTGCTGCCATCCAAGCCATGCAACGAATACCTGTCAGTGCTTCAGTGGACAAACAGGTAAGTTTAGTTAGTTAATTGGTCGATAGTGGTGCGTCCGCTAAACTCTTGATTGTTTCTTCTTGCTGTAGTGCATTGCAATGGTCGACTTTGTCGGAGCGTTGGCAAAGGGCAACTTTGATTTCCAGAACATCGACCAGTAAGATGAATAGGCTGGAGAGCGATGGCGCTGTTGAACTATTGGTCGTCGTCTGACTATTCTCTAAGCATCGAAACTCACGTATGCAAGCAGCGCCGTTTTAATTGGTGGAGGAAATGCTAACAAGGACAACTCGCCCTGGAACACCTCCGTGATGCGATAAATACCGCTATCAAGTCCTGAAAACGCGATAAATACAAACGGCAGGTCAGTGATGATGAACTCAAACAAAAACTGAGCAACAATGATCACCTTTTGCTAGGGCCGTGGCTTCTTGCACGTAAACATCAGTCGTGGTGCTCTCCTTCAGACAGGTCTCCATGTAGGCTTCCAGTGCTTTGCGGCACTCCAGAAGCGATGAAAGCACAGCCGGGACCGTGTGCTAATGTACATCAGTAATAGAAGGAGTAAGTTAATGAATACAACAGGACATTTGAAAGACAAGAGACCGCACCTGAACATATCCTTGCTTGTCTTCTGTGCGCGAAACACTCACAAGGTGACACAAGAGCGATTCCGCTGCACGCACAACCTTCACGCGCTGGAATACACGACGGCGTGCTTCTTCCACCATGAAGCGGCGAATTGCGAACTGCAATTTTGACTCGAAGTAAAATTTAATGGAGGACTTCACACTAGCGGAAGAGATGCGAAGATTCGCCAAGTGCGGGTACTGGTGAAGTAAGATCAGTGGGTGTGCATCGTGTTGTGAATCCAAGAAGCGCGTCAGGGCAATCACTGACTGCTCCAATGCAAGAGCACCAGTAGATGAGTTGTCTCCTGTGGAGCCTTTCTTTTCCGGAAGCGCGTTCAACAGCTGCAACATAAGCGTAAATCCATCGACCACCGCAGTCGTCGAACTAAACAGCGCATTCCACCGATCACGAGAAGCAAAGAGCGACTCCCGCGCGGCAGCGTCATACTTACATCCCGTGAACAAGTTCTCAAACTTGAACAAGCTGTCCAGAATCTCGACATCCTCTGCATCGGCAGGAGCCTTGGGTGTCTTTCGATCAGAAATCTGCTTCATCGCCGCGTCCATGCGCTTGTTCAACCCGTTCAAGTACTGCTCGTTCAGCAGCGTATTGGTCTGCGGACTCGCAGCAATCTCCGTCGCAAACAACGCCGTCATCACGTCTCCTTCCTTCGGCTTCAAAGCCGCAAAAGAATCCCACAAGTTGTTACTGTCACTAAACGCACCACCAACAACAGCATAGCTCGAACGGAACAACAGGATACGGAACACCGAGGCCGAGCACAGGATGGCCAAGTTCTCCAGCACGCTGCTCGTCACCTGGAACGTCACTCTGGACGTATGCAGCGCGAAGAAGCCTGTTGCTGCACTCTCCACACGCGTCCCACTGCCCAACCAGCTCAGCACGCGTCCCACGATGTACACGAACACTCCACGTCTCACCGCCCGCACGGCATCTCTCTGCATGGCCCTGTTAAAGGCCGCGCGCGGGTCCAGGACGAACGGATCTTCTGCAAGACTCTTCTCTACCATTACAAAAGATGTAAATGCCACGAGTCCTCCAGCAACTGCAAAAGAGCCAAAGTCCGCAGATACTTGAGCGCCGGACGCCATCCCGTAGAACAGCACGAGCTTCCACGTGTACGAGTGGATCACACAGAGTAGCAGCAGCACCGGCAGCTGAGGTTGCTGCTTGGCGCGCATCACCGCATCTACCACGGCGCAAACCACGACCTGAAGTCCACGGCGGTTACCGTCGAGCGGCTCGGCTTCTACTCTCCGCGGTGTGGGCAGCAACGCGAATCGGAACGTCAAGTGGGCGACTGTCGCCGTCCAGAGGAACGCGATAACCACTAACATTGCCGAAAAACCTGGAAAGTCCAGCGGCGAGAACACAGGTAGCGCACATAAGAAAAGTAGAGGGAAGACGACAGCACCAAAGGATGTTAGCGCCACTGCGCGCAGTGTTTGCTGCAGTCGTTGCTGTAAGTGCGGGTAAGGGACGTCTTGGAAGGTAGATAATGAGATGATGCTGCTCGCACCCGTTGTGTACAGCCGCAGCAGCGCGTACAGCACCTCCAGCGAGTGCGCGAAGCCCATGGCGTCAAGGGGATCTATGAATGGCGTACATGGATATGCCGTTTAATGGGTTGGTGTGGTGGACCTAGATATAACACTGCTGACGAGGCGTAGTGACGCGCCCTACTTCAATGATGTGCGAGCAAATACCACATACCGTAGCTACCGTTCACTTTGGAACTCGCCGTCTCAAGCACAAGCAGAATGTGGCGTCGCAGCGGTACAGCGTTAAGCCAGCGCCTGGCTCTAAGTGAGGAGGTGTCAGAGGCGCTATACGGGCGTGTGAAGCGGCCTGTGGTGGCGCTCGAGTCCACCATCATCTCACACGGGATGCCGTTCCCGCAGAATCTCGAGATGGCTACACACGTCGAAGACATTGTGCGCGCTCACGGGGCGTGTCCCGCCACTATCTGTATCGCGGACGGGTCTTTAAAAGTGGGACTGGCAGAGCGAGATCTGGTGCAGCTGGCGGAGCTTGGCGCCGGCGCCAAAAAGTGCTCGACGAGGGACATCGCGGCGGCTTTGACGGACAAGAAGGTGGTGGGAGCCACGACGGTCTCCAGTACAATGTAGGGATTAGGTGGCGGTGAAAGACTAGATCTTGGAGCTTATGATAAGTTGTGGTTTTGATGCAGGAGGATTGCCCATGCTGCTGGTATAAAGGTCTTTGTGACTGGAGGAATTGGAGGAGTGCATCGCTTCTGTGAAGAAACGATGGGTACGTGAGACTAAACTCGTTACGTGATAGTCGCTGACTTTGTCGTCGGTTTGCAGATATATCGACAGACTTGATGGAGCTCTCGCGGACTCCTGTGGCGGTGGTGTGCGCCGGTATCAAGTCGATTCTCGATATTCCACGCACGCTAGAGTTCCTGGAAACTCATGTACTATTGTGATGGGGGAGATACGTACGAGCGTGATAGATATGCTGATAAGTGACTGTATGCTGCTGATACAGAGTGTGCCTGTGATCGGATACAAGAAGAGATACGTATGAGCGTAATAGATATGCTGATAAGTGACTGTATGCTGCTGATACAGAGTGTGCCTGTGATCGGATACAAGACGGACCAATTCCCTGCTTTCTTTACGCAAGATAGCGGTGAGAAGGCCCACTTGCGTCGAGACACACCCGAAGGTATTGCACGCTTGATTTATGAAAGCGAAGCGCTAGAGCTACCAAATGGCCACATTATTGCTGTGCCCAATCCGAAGCCTGTAGCTACTGAAATTATCAACCACGCTATTGAGGTAAGCACGTCCGCTTGACGACTACAGAGATTGCAATTATTCATATTTGTGTGCTTTTTTTACAGTTGGGACTCAAGGAGATCGTCGAGAAAAACATCAGTGGCCAGGCTGTCACGCCTTACCTGTTGAATGTGTGTGTGTTTAACAGCTGGGACTCAAGGAGATCGTCGAGAAAAACATCAGTGGCCAGGCTGTCACGCCTTACCTGTTGAAGCGGGTGAATGAAATCACACAAGGCGTGTCGCTCGAATCCAACATTGATTTAGTCAACAGCAACGCTACAGTCGGTAGTCAGGTACGTACCGAGCAGAATCTGGTTTACCGTTTTTGAGCTCATCGTTGCTGGTGGTTAACACTGTAGATTGCATGCGCTCTGTTTGATCTGGAAAATGGCTCCGTGATGGATCCAACTACCAGAACGAAAGCTGTTTATTCTCTACCCAGTGAAAAGGTATTTTCATAGCAATAAATTCACTGGGTTGTACATATATCGCACTAACACAATGATGTTGGACTGCAGAAGTCTGACGATGGTAAACGCGTTCTTGTTGTCGGAGGTCTCGTACTAGATATCATTAGCTCTTCCACTTCGCCACTGATCTCCGGCACTTCCAATATTGGAACCATCAAGCAGTCCAGTGGAGGTACGGAATCGCTCTGAAGATTAACCTTATCGTGTGAAAATATTAACCTTTCTATCCTGGTTTTAAGGTGTCGGAAGAAACATTGCCGAGTGTCTTCATCGACTCAGAGTGGACCCTCTGCTCGTATCGACTGTGGGAAATGATGCATCGGGTTCAATTCTTTTGGAAAATCTCAAGACACTCGGTCTAGACACCAGTGCTGTCTACGTATCAAACAAACTTCCCACAGCTGTATATTCTGCTGTCTTGGACTCAACTGGAGACTTGGACGCTGCTATTGCGGACATGAGCGCATTTGAAGCAATTGTAAGCGTACCCAATTGCTACTCATATCCACTTTCTAACACCATTTGTGGATTTTCATATGATAGGAAAGCAAGAGTATTTCTGACAAAGCAATTGGCGATTCAAAGCTCGTGATCGCGGACGGCAATTTGTCTCCAAGTGCTATTGGCGATCTCTTCAAGCGAAGCGCTCACCTAGGCGTTGATACTTGGTTTGAGCCTACATCGGTGCAGAAGGCGCTTCGTGTTGTAGAGGGGAATGCAGTGTCTTGTATGACGTACATGTCACCCAATGCTGATGAGTTGCATGCAATAAGCAAAGCCATTCGAGGAAAGCGTGAGGAAGCAGATGCGACCCCAGAACAAACCGGAATTCATGAACATTTCCCGTTGAGTAAAGAGTCGAACATCATTTCCAAGGAGGAAATGACTCAGTTGAAGGACGACCTTATCACAGGTGCGACGAGAAGGTTGTAGTGCTCTTCAGTGACTTGATTGACTTTGGTAACTGTGTTTATGGATGGACAGCTTTGCTTGCCATGGCTGATGGTGACACTGAGAGACCCAAGCACGTTATGGTCACATTGGGCAAGCACGGTGCTCTTGTTGCCTCGATCAATGTGGCTATGCGTAACCTGCAAGAGATTGTAGAGGACTGCGACTTCCAAGCTGAGATTTGGGGCGTGCACCACGTCCACGGTGGTTACTCCGTCACGATGGTACACGTCCCTGGCATGGAAATCCCTGTGAAGAACTGCACGGGTGCTGGTACGAAGGCTGATATCTCTGATATCTCTGATGGTGCTAGATTGATTCACAAAGTAACGTAAATTGTGGTTTGTCATTGTAGTGGTGCTGGTACGAAGGCTGATATCTCTGATGGTGCTAGATTGATTCACAAAGTAACGTAAATTGTGGTTTGTCATTGTAGGCGACAGTTTGGTTGGTGGGACGGTGTTCGGCTTACTGGAAGGAAACGATCTCTATCAGAGTTGCCACATGGGGATGATCGCAGCTCAAAAGAGCCTGGTATCGGAGCATGCGATTTGTCCCGAATTGACACCTCAGGTTTTGTACACGGAGGATTAACTGACAGGGACAATAAATCACCACCCGAGAGCTGCAAGTGAAGACACATGTTTGTATTTCATGCAGTATGTTGTATATCCGGTGAAGTCTCTACTGTGCTATCAACGTAAGCAACAGTTTGAGACCATACCTTCCCTGTACTCTATTGTTGCAGGAAATCGCTCGTGAACACACCAATCAGTCGCACCAACTCCTTCTGCAGACCGCTGTTCTTGGAAGCAACAAGCGTCTGGACGGCAGCTTGTTCACTGGCGCTGCTGGATTTCTTGCTCAGTCTGCACGAGATCTACAACATGATCCAATAATTGTTTAGAAATCACGCAACACACAAAGAGTCCACACAGCTTCCTCCCTTACCTCATAGTCCTCGTCGTTCGAGATGTCGTTCATCTCGTACGAGCCTTCGCAGGTGCTACCACCGCTAATCGCCACTTCAAAGGGCAGTTTGAAGTTGAAGTCAAACAGATACCGTTTCTTGCCTCGTACAACGCAGATACTAGCGTCACCTGTAATCTTTTCAGGCGCCTTCAGAGTCACCTGCAAGTTCCCTTCCGAATACGTCGCACCCGTAAACACCTCGTTCCACTTGTCCTGAGCCCACTTTGTCACCACACGCTCTTCAAATGTACCAGCTGTGTTCCACGCCGATCCATCATGTTGCGTCGAGCTCACCTAGACAAAATACAATATTATTTTTTTCTCTACACTATAAAAATACAATAAATTCTCTCACCACTTCTTTTGTCTCGATCTTCTGAGGAGCAATATCTCCAATCAGATTCTTCTCCTCCTTGGACAGTTCTCGGTGGAAATACGGCAGACCGTTCTTGTATCCTCGCACGTTCTCAGACAATTCCGGTTCGTCCATTACCTCAACGGTCGAAGTGTTGGAGTTTGTGGGTTTAGACTTGGCCTTCACTGCAGAAGAGGAGATAGAGACGGGAGTAGAATTCGACGTCTTGATAGGTGGTTGACGAGGAGGCTCCGGCTTCTTTGGAGGCTCAGGTTTCTTGCAAATGCGTTTGTGGAACTGCCAATCGCTCGCTTGGCATTTGCGCGCACAGTAGACGACCTTCTTACACACGCTGCACTTGAGTTTAGCCCCCGCTTTGCTGCAATTGCGACACTTGCTCTCGACTACAGCAGGAGCCACTTTGGCAGGCTCTGACTTGTCCTTATCGTCCTCTAAATCGGCGCCGATGTCCTTAAAGCGCGAATAGTCGTTCACGTCCACTTTAACTTCCTGTGTGCGCTCGATGAGCGAATTAGCGTCAAAGGCGTCGGAAGGGGCGAGAGCAGAAGAATCCCAGCCAACGTTAAGGCTCGAGACGGTGGTGGGGGGAACGGACGTCGCCATTGAGGAAGCTACGTACGTGGCTACTGGAAGTTATAAGGCTGAATGACGGCTGGATCGAACTTTCTCGATATCAGCTAGATTAAGCTACTGGAAGTTATAAGGCTGAATGACGGCTGGATCGAACTTTCTCGATATCAGCTAGATTAACGGTTATGAATCGATAGATATTTTGTTAATTAACAGTTTACAGAGTCGATAGCATCGACAGAACTTTCAGCCATAACTTTTTCATTTTTATTCCGATTTCTCCCAGCTTTTCAGTGCGTTGCTGAATTTAGCCTAGAAACTCAGCAGCCTGTCTGTTTGGGAGTCGTTATTAATACTGGCAATCAAATACATGTATGTTCGTCTAGCCCCTCTACAATTCTGTCCAATGAATGACGATTATTTTAACTGTACGAAATGGTACCCTCTTAAAGTCGATATACAATATGATATCAACTTGGATACTAAATCGGGGTGCTACGAAGCTAAAACTGTCTAGGCTGTCATTCTAAATATGACTAAGGACGGTCAGAGACACCAGATGTCAGTACCAAGATGGCGCCCCCTAAGCGACCCCGGACCGAGCCCTCAGATGAACAAGATGTCGTCATGCAAGCTCACGCCTACGCAACTTCAAACCGAGGCAGAGCCCTTACGCTTCAAGAGCATCTTGACATTCTTGTTGCTACAG